>JAXIVJ010012138.1:0-41277 GCA_036785665.1 Chirona hameri | reverse complement strand
ATAATTTCAAAATATTTGATATTAATTAATTAATAGTATTTGTAACAATTTAAAGAATTACCTTCAGACAAGAAAATAAAGGTAATATTTCAATTGTACGTTCTTTCGACTTTCCGTTACAGTGCTAAACATGTCTTTTTGTTTCATCTGTATGGTGCTTTAAGAATGGTCAACTGGTTACATTTTGAAATGCTTATACTGTTGTCATTGTTCAAAATATTCATATCAATGTTATGACAATTGGATTGTTGTAATTTAGTTTTGCAACCACAAATTTGAAGTTATATAATTTATGTTATATTACAATTTACAAGCAATACATAATGTTTCAGAGATTTTCATATTGGAAGTGAAATCTGTGGTAGAATTTTGAAGGGATTGTTATTGAAGCAGAAGGGTCCAATTCATTTTGATTGAATAATACCCTGCACTGCATTGTAATGCACTGCATGTTATGAGTACTGATCATAGGTTAGATACAATGGCCCTGGAAATAGTATTGATGTTGAGATGGATACATTTATTGATTAATAACTATTATAAATGAAGAGGAAATACATTTGTGATCAATGATGAGGCAATGTGAGGACATTATGAAACATATTGTTCATGGTTGGGTGGAGTGTGCAAATTGACTGTCCTCTAAAATATAATTATTTAGTAGTGTCATCTCATTCATTTGAAGAAAATCATAGGATATTCTTTAATATGGGTAGGGCAATGTAGTATTGTATGCATTAGATCTTCAACACTTGTGGAAATTATATATGAAGTATAGATTATAGTTCATATTTATATTGGAAATTTCTTTTGTTGATTACAAAAAAAAATACCAAAAATAAAATGACTCATACAAATCCATTCGACCTCGTTTTCACCTCATGAACAAAGCTGAAACTACCTCGGAGACACCCTGCCGAATATCGATTTCAGAACACTGTTACACTCCTTTACATTCGAACTAATTTCGTATGAAACACTTCACAGAAACTCTATCGGTAGCTTTTGAAATCGTTGTTCCTAAGAAATCCTGAAATCGTTGCCATAAGAGTTTCGCTGAACACTTTTGTGTTTTTTTTACGACGTGAAATAAACCCTGTACTCAGTGCTGCTTGAAGTGAGATGCATTTGGTCTGATATGTCTTCTAAGTCATGTTCCGCCCTGTAGCATACATAGGTCTCGCACATCACCGACAGAGAAAACTGTTTACTGTATTATAAGCTTCATTGTGTGTCACCCCGCCTTTATAGGCGGAGAGGTGCGGAGCCACGGATGCTCCCCGCCTGCACGTCGCCTCCAAAGGCGCCTCTATAGGCGTCTTTGGAGGCGGGGATGCTCCCCGCCGTTATAGGGACTCTATATACATCAGCAGATGAAGCGCCTCTAGCCCTAATTATCATCATCATCAGTATGACTCCTGCCTCAGGTGGACGATGAGCTGAAGAAGATGCGGAACCCGCTGCTGATGACGGCCCGTCAGAGGGCGCTGCTCGACAAACGGTCCGGCGACGACAGCATGGAGAGCTTCCCCGCCGAGCCGCTGCTGGCGCTGCCGTCAGGTCGAACGCGCGCATAGAGCTCGCTAGTAGAGCTCTGTTTGGCGCTAGACATGGAGAAGGGACGAAAACTTGCTCGCGCCAGTTCCAAAACTCTGGATAATTTTCACTTTGAAAGACTGAGATTTTCCAGTCATGCTGATGTGGCCAGGGAGGGGGAAGTTTGGGTTTTTACGTTGGGCTTTGTTTCAATGACTCGAACAATGCCTGATATAGTATTGTTTGTGTTTCGCGCAGGTTACCGCGAGAAGTCAGAGATGACTGCAGAAATGGCGGAGAGACACAAGAAGAAGACAGAACGGCGGCGTGAGCAGGCCAAGAAACACCGCGAGGAAGAAAAGGTACCACTTCGTCTAACTATATCATAACGCTGTCTTTTCATGCATTGTTTGAATACCAGTAAGACGCCGAAGTTGGCGATGAACGAGCGAGCGCGAATCAAATGTATGGTATATTTCAACTCCATCGGGCAAGTAGTTTCTGAGATACAAAAGGGGTACGCACGTGCGCACGTGCGCACGTGCAGAAGCATCCCACCCCTGACTTGTGGGAAAGTGGCGGCTGAGAGGTCCTTAACCACGCACAAAATTTGAACACAATCGGCTCAGTCGTTCCTGATATATATATATATATATATATATATATATATATATATATATATATATATATATATATATATATATATATATATATATATATATATATATATATATATATATATATATATATATATATATATATATATATATATATATATATATATATATATATATATATATATATATATATATATATATATATATATATATATATATATATATATATATATATATATATATATATATATATATATATATATATATATATATATATATGTATATATATATATATATATATATATATATATATATATATATATATATATATATATATATATATATATATATAGATATATAGATATAGATATAGAGATATAGAGATAGAGAGATAGAGATATAGAGATATAGAGATATAGAGATATAGAGATATAGAGATATAGAGATATAGAGATATAGAGATATAGAGATATAGAGATATAGAGATATAGAGATATAGAGATATAGAGATATAGAGATATAGAGATATAGAGATATAGAGATATAGAGATATAGAGATATAGAGATATAGAGATATAGAGATATAGAGATATAGAGATATAGAGATATAGAGATATAGAGATATAGAGATATAGAGATATAGAGATATAGAGATAGAGAGATAGAGAGATAGAGAGATAGAGAGATAGAGAGATAGAGATATAGAGATATAGAGATATAGAGATATAGAGATATAGAGATATAGAGATATAGAGATATAGAGATATAGAGATATAGAGATATAGAGATATAGAGATATAGAGATATAGAGATATAGAGATATAGATATATATATATATATATATATATATATATATATATATATATATATATATATATATATATATATATATATATATAATAGGGATGTGCACGTGCGCACGTACAGAGGCACCCCACCCCTGACTTGTGGGAAAGTGGTGGCTGAGAGGTCCCTAACTACACACCAAATTTGAACACAATCGGCTCAGCCATTCCTGCGATATAGAATAGGGGTGCGCACGTGCGCACGTGCAGAGGCACCCCATCCATGACTTGTGGGAAAGCGGCGGCTGAGGGGTCCCTAACCACATAACAAATTTGAACACAATCGGCTCAGCCGTTCCTGAGATATAGAATAGGGTGTGCACGTGCGCACGTGCAGAAGCACCCCGCCAATAACTTGTGGGAAAGTGGTGGCTGAGGGGTCCCTAACCATATACAAAATTTGCACACAATCGGCTCAGTCGTTGCGGAGTTTTTGCGAGAAAACACTTTGCAACACCCCTCACGCGGCACGCGTCACGCGCAGTGGTAAGCACCCACATGAGTCGGCACTGGTCTCTAACAGGGTAGGTAGGATGGGGCTGCTCAGCAAAGAAGTCAGCTTGTCAATCGGACGTGTGGTGGCAAAGATATGAGCTTCTCAAAAGCGTCGCCACGGGTCGGGCCGGGCCGGGCCGCTCATAATCAGATGTTTCCCATATACCACGGAAAGACGAGCGAGCGCTTCGCGCTCGCTCGTAATCATTTATTGCACAGAACCTTATTGGACACTTTTACTCGAGGAAACCCTTTCTGTTATATCTTACCATTACACAAATATAAGTTTTCGTCTCTGAAAAGTGTTTTGTGGCCATTTTCGTGATGGTTAACTGGTTTAGCTTTACCAGCGGCTATCCGCTGATTCCTGAGTACTGACCCGGCTGCTTGCTCTACTGCTGTACTGCTGTTGCTGTACTTCTGTACTGCTGTACTGCTGTACTGCTGTACTGCTGTACTGCTGTACTGCTGTACTGCTGTACTGCTGTACTGCTGTACTGCTGTACTGCTGTACTGCTGTACTGCTGTACTGCTGTACTGCTGTACTGCTGTACTGCTGTACTGCTGTACTGCTGTACTGCTGTACTGCTGTACTGCTGTACTGCTGAACTGGTGAACTGGTGAACTGGTGAACTGGTGTACTGCTGTACTGCTGTACTGCTGTACTGCTGAACTGGTGTACTGGTGTACTCTGTACTGCTGTACTGCTGTACCCCCTGCAGAAGAAGACGGTGAGTCGTCTGCTGTACAAGTCCGACGCCAGGACCGGCCGGGGCGCCGCCAAGTCGAAGGCTGCCGCCGCCGCGCCGCCGTGCATCACGTACCGTCAGACCATGGCGGGCTCCGAACTGCGCCTGCCGCCCGGAGTACCGCCTCCGTTCAACGCCCAGCCGCCCAGGTCAGGTCACAGGTCAGGTCACAGCCGCCCAGGTCAGGTCACAGCCGCCCAGGTCAGGTCACAGCCGCCCAGGTCAGGTCACAGGTCAGGTCACATCCGCCCAGGTCAGGCCACAGGTCCAGTCACAGCCGCCCAGATCAGGTCACATATCAGGCCACAGCCGCCCAGGTCAGGTCACAGCCGCCCAGGTCAGGTCACAGCCGCCCAGTGTCAGGTCACAGGTCAGGTCACATCCGCCCAGGTCAGGCCACAGGTCCAGTCACAGCCGCCCAGGTCAGGTCACAGATCAGGCCACAGCCGCCCAGATCAGGTCACAGATCAGGCCACAGCCGCCCAGATCAGGTCACAGATCAGGCCACAGCCGCCCAGGTCAGGTCACAGGTCAGGTCACATCCGCCCAAGTCAGGCCACAGGTCCAGTCACAGCCGCCCAGATCAGGTCACAGATCAGGCCACAGCCGCCCAGATCAGATTACAGCCGCCCAGGTCAGGTCACAGCCGCCCAGTGTCCGAAAAGTGGTTCCACGATCTAAGTTCGCGGAACAAATTTTTCGCCAGCTGCGGAACAAATTTGTTAATGCGTCTACCAGTAATTGTTGCGTAAGTTTTGATACACGTTTCTACACAACCTATTTTCATACATGCCAATATGTGCATATATTATGATGTGGAAAGTTGATGAATCGTCAGTCGTATTTCCTGTACAGATATGGCCTTGGCGTCCGTCGGGGACCGAGACTCCCGGGTCGTATGTTAAAAGAGGCACCCTGTATCGTTGCGTATGCGTATATAGGAAACTGGGCTCAAATCTCAGTCTAAAGTACTGCCATCTTTTGCATAACGTGTGTTTAGTGTCCCAGGGTTATCCATGGCCCCGATGACGATGGTATCGGTGGCGGGGTTGTAACCTGAATACGCAAAAACCTTTTTGGGAGGTTTGAAAAGTTTTGGGTTGCATTTTTGGAAAAGTATCAGTTTTCCTTCCCTAAATCACTGCAGAAATTTCGGATGTTGTGAATTTGGAGGTTCCGCATTACGATTTGTTTTGACAATTTGTGTCGCATCACTGTCACGTTCCGGTCATTGTTCGGAAAGTCAAGTCTCAGTCTATTGTTTATGCTCGTCAGCCATTTGCACCCGCAGGCTAAAAAACAAATAATTCTTTAGAGTCAAAGTTTTCACGGAACAAAACTTCCTAGTTCAGAAAAATGGAGAAACGGGTCACTTTTCTGACACTGCAGCCGCCCAGGTCAGCTCACAGCCGCCCAGATCAGGTCACAGCCGCCCAGGTCAGGTCACAAGTCAAGTCACAGCCGGCCAGGTCAGGTCACAGGTCAGGACACAGCTGCCCAGGTCAGGTCACAAGTCAGGTCACAGCCGCCCAGGTCAGATCACATCCGTCCAGGTCACATTCGCCCAGGTCAGGTCACAGGTCAGGTAACATGTCAGGTCACAGCCACCCAGGTCAGGTCACAAGTCAGGACACAGCCACCCAGGTCAGGGCACAAGTCAGGTCACAGCCGGCCAGGTCAGGTCACAACCGGCCAGGTCAGGTCACAGGTCAGGACACAGCCGCCCAGGTCAGGTCACAAGTCGCCCAGGTCAGGTCACAGCCGCACAGGTCAGGTCACAGCCGCACAGGTCAGCTCACAGCCTCCGAGGTCAGGTCACAGGTCAGGTTACAGCCGGCCAGGTCAGGCCACAGGTCAGGTCACAGCCGCACAGGTCAGGTCACAGCCGCGCAGGTCAGGTCACAGCCGCGCAGGTCAGGTCACATGTCCGGTTACAGCCGTCCAGGTCAGGTCTGTAGCTCACAGCCGCCCAGGTCAGGTCACAGGTCCGGTCACCCGCCCAGGTCAGATCAGCCGCCCAGGTCAGGTCACAGGTCAGGTCACAGCCGCCCAGGTCAGGTCACAGCCGCCCAGGTCAGGTCACAGCCGCCCAGGTCAGGTCACAAGTCAGGTCACAGGTCAGGTTACAGCCGCCCAGTTCAGGTCACAGCCGCCCAGTTCAGGTCACAGCCGCCCAGTTCAGGTCACAGCCGCCCAGGTCAGGTCACAGGTCAGGACACAACCGCCCAGGTCAGGTCACAAATCAGGTCACAGCCGCCCAGGTCAGGTCACATGTCCGGTCACCCGCCCAGGTCAGGTCACAAGTCAGGTCACAGGTCAGGTCACAGCCGCCCAGGTCAGGTCACAGGTCAGGTCACATTTCAGGTCACATGTCAGGTCACAAGTCGGTCACATGTCAGGTCACAGGTCAGGTCACATGTCAGGTCACAGGTTAGGTCACATATCAGGTCACAGATCAGGTCACAGGTCAGGTCACCCGCCCAGGTCAGGTCACAAGTCAGGTCACAGGTCAGGTCACAGCCGCCCAGGTCAGGTCACAGGTCAGGTCACATTTCAGGTCACATGTCAGGTCACAAGTCGGTCACATGTCAGGTCACAGGTCAGGTCACATGTCAGGTCACAGGTTAGGTCACATATCAGGTCACAGATCAGGTCACAGGTCAGGTCACGGACGCCCAGGTCAGGTCACAAGTCAGGTCACATCCGCCCAGGTCAGGTCACAAGTCAGGTCACAGCCGCCAGCTGCCTGGAATGTTTGTGTTCATTGAGTGAAGATGCGTGTGTTCCGTTGTGTCGCCACCAGTGAGATATGTGTTCGAAGTGCTCCGATGCAATGCATTCGAGCATAACAGAGCGTCGCAGGTGCCTGCCATACAGGCTCGATTCGGCTACAATGGGGAGCCAGACCATGTCTTGTCATCATTTTGTCTTTGGTGTTTGGTTTGTTCCTAATATGACCTTGCCGCTATCCCGTTATGTCCCAATGCCCGCGTCTCTCGGCTGTTATTTAGCCCGCGTCTCTCGGCTGTTATTTACCGACCCTTTCTGCCACTATCCTACTTCTGCCCCTACTTTGCCATGTGTTGGTACTTGGTCATGTTCATAGCACTGTTATTATTATTGCTGGACCGTGTTCTGTGCCTGCTTCGCCCGGTCTGTTCCCGCCCGGTCTGTTCTGTTCCTGTCCCGCCCGGTCTGTTCTATTCCTGTCCAGCCCGGTCTGTTCTGTTCCTGTCCCGCCCGGTCTGTTCTGTTCCTGTCCCGCCCGGTCTGTCCTGTTCCTGTCCTGCCCGGTCTGTTCTGTTCATGTCCCGCCTCGCATCGTCTCCGTCCTATCTCTGTCCGACCCTGTCCTGTTTCTGTCCTGTCCTGTTTCTGTCCTGTCCTGTTTCTGTCCTGTCCTGTTTCTGTCCTGTTTCTGTCCTGTTTCTGTCCTGTCCTGTTTCTGTCCTGTCCTGTTTCTGTCCTGTCCTGTTTCTGTCCTGTTTCTGTCCTGTCCTGTTTCTGTCCTGTCCTTTCTCTGTCCTGTCCTTTCTCGCCTCGTGTGCGTCTTCTGTCCTACCCGTGTTCGCATTATGCCATATCCCTGTTCTGCGCCTGTTGCGCAGTCCCTCCCCGCCTCGTGTCCAGACCTTCTTCTGACCCTGTTTCGCCCCGCCCTGACCCTATTCTGACACCTGCCCTGAGCTCTGTGACTTCTGACCCGCTCTGACCTCCGTTCAGACCCTATTCTTACCACAACCCTGAGTTAGGACCGCTTCTCTGACCTCTGCTCTGACCTCTGCTCTGACCTCTGCTCTGACCTCTGCTCTGACCTCTGCTCTGACCTCTGCTCTGACCTCTGCTCTGACCTCTGCTCTGACCTCTGCTCTGACCTCTGCTCTGACCTCTGCTCTGACCTCTGCTCTGACCTCTGCTCTGCCCTCTGCTCTGACCTCTGCTCTGACCTCTGCTCTGACCTCTGCTCTGACCTCTGCTCTACCTCTGCTCTGACCTCTGCTCTGACCTCTGCTCTGCCCTCTGCTCTGATCTCTGTTCTGATCTCTGTTCTGACCTCTGTTTTGACCTCTGTTTTGACCTCTGTTCTGACCTCTGCTCTGACCTCTGCTCTGACCGCTGCTCTGACCGCTGCTCTGACCGCTGCTCTGACCTCTGCTCTGACCTTTGACCTCTAATCTGACCTCTGACCTCTGCTCTAACCTCTGACCTCTGATCTGACCTCTGACCTCTGCTCTGACCTATGCTCTGACCTATGCTCTGACCTCTGCTCTGACCTCTGACCTCTGCTCTGACCTCTGACCTCTGCTCTGACCTCTGACCTTTGCTCTGACCTCTGCTCTGAGCTCTGTTCTGACCTCTGTTCTGACCTAACAACAACAACAACACACACATTTATTTGCAAAGCAAAAATAAACACAAAAACTTAATCACAGATCGGTGCAAAAGCGAGACCGCTTACACATGGCACCTCTCTGCAATGGTTGGCAGGAGGTAAACAAAAAGTCGACTGGCCGCCGCCGCTAACATGGCCTATTTAATGTTCTCCCATGCCGCGACCCCAGCAGGGACCCCGCGCGCCAAGACACCCGTCGTGCCTACGTTTTACTGAAACGTCCTGATCTAGTCAGGTAATTTTGGAAGCTCGTGGCCACCGCCAGTCCCTCGCCGCCGCCCAGACCGGTGCCGTGTGTAAGTATGTTGAGTTGTTCGCGTAAAGGAAGAAGAGAGAAGTCATAGCATAGTGCTTCTGAAATGTCATCAAGAAGATGCTGTCTAGTGTTTTGGTAGAGTGGAAAGTGCTTTCACTGTCCACTCTACCAAAACACTAGACATGAAGTGAGCTACGGTCTCACAAGGAAAACCACAGGGACAGGACGGGTCATTTATTTTCTGAATTTGAAATATGTGGGCGTTCAGGGAAGACATGCCCAAACGAAGAGTGGTGTGTAGAGTGTTGCCTAGTTTTTTTGCCGAGATAATAATATGAAGGTGCAGCATCGACTCCCAGCCTCTCCGTCAAAGCACGCTTGAATTTTGGCAGTGAATTCATAGTTCGAATAGAAGGAGGAAGCTGATTCCAGAGTTTGGTTGTCGCGGGAATGAAAGAGTGTTGGAATGAGGTTAGGCGATTTTGTGGTTGTGACTGAGTGCTGGCGTTGCGTAAGTTCATGCCTGTGTCATGTTGACGTGTGTTGGGAATGATAGATGTGACGTAGGTGGGACAGTGTGACTGTGTGTCTCGGAGCTTGAAACAAAGAGTAAGTTTGTGAATGCGTCTTCTTGTGTGAAGTGAGTCCCACCCCAGGTCATGTCTGAGTTTGTCGGTCGGAGTTCTGAAGTGTGCACCTGTCACTAGTCTTGCAGCCCGATTTTGAAGTCTTTGTAGTCTAAGTGAGTCAGTCACTGTGATGTGTTCGTCATACACTATGTCACAATAATCGAAATAGGGCTGGATGTATGGGGTGTATATCTGAGCTAAAATATGCCTTGGGGTGTGCTGTGCTGTGGGATAGATTGGACTGAGTGCTCTATTTATCTTTTTTGTTACATCCTTGATGTGGTCGTGAAAGTGGTCGTGAAAGAAAGAAAAGGAATAACCTTTTCAAAAGTTGTAAGTCTTTTGAAAAGGTTATTCCAAAGTGTTTGTGGCTGTCATGTATTGGGACGGGTGTATCTCCAAAAAGAAGATGTGGTGTGTTTGCCGTGGATCTGTGGGTAAATGTTTGTTGTATGGTTTTGTCTGTGTTGTATGTAATGGCCCACTCCTTTCCATAGTTGAGAATACTGTAAAGGTCTTTTGGTAATGATGTTTGTACGGCCTCCATGTTGTCGGGAGTATGAGTCGCGTATAGTAATGTGTCGTCAGCAAAGAAGAGTATGCCGTGTGTCGTCTTGCGTGAAAGTCCTTCGAGATACATAAGTGCAAGGAGAGGGCCTAACACGGATCCCTGGGGCATCCTGCGTTGATTGTTTTTGGCGTCGAAAACGTTTGTCACTTTGACTCGATGCGTTCTGTCGCGAAGATAAGATTTAAGCCAAAGGAGGAGGGAGCCAGTTGTTCCAAAGTCGTGTTTACATTTTTGAAGGAGTCCTGCGTGCCAGATCTTGTCAAAATATTTTGATATGTCTAAATAAATAGCCGTAAAGTTTTGTCCTGAGTCTAGTGCCTGATGTAGTGTGTGTGTGAGGTACATGAGTTGTAGTTGTGTGCTATGGTGAGGCCGGTATCCACTCTGCCTGCCAGTGAGAAGTTCGTTGGTGCTTAAGTGAGTATAAATGTGTTGGAATACTATTCTTTCAAATACTTTAGAAAGACATGGTAATAAACTGATAGGTCGATAATTTGTCGGGTCAGAGGGAGATCCTTTGTTTTTGAAGATTGGTTGAATGTTTGCCTGTTTCCATGAAGTCGGGTATGTTCCTGATTGTAAAGATTTGTTGAATAATTTGGTTAGCGGTTCGGCAATAATAATAGCTACACGTTTTATGATTTTGGAAGTCAAAAGGTCTGGTCCACAAGATTTGTTTGTGTCTAGCTTGTTGAGAACATTGAGTGTTTCCTGTGTTGCTATTGTGAATGCATTGAGTGTTGGTGTTGGTTCTCCAGGTTGTGGTGATTGTGGGCTGTGGTTGTTGGGAGTGACTGATTGGGATTGTGCAGCAAAGTGATTGTTTAGTAGATTAGCCTTGTCGTAGTCGTCAGTCACTGTTTCTCCACCTGGCGTCTAGTGGGGAAATTGCTCGTGTTCTTGAACGTCCTGTTATGTTGCGAAGTATTTGATGGTATTTGTATGGATTCTGTTTGTGTTCTAACAGTTTGTGGATCTGTGATTGTAGGTGGCTTTGTCTAAGTCGTCGGTTTATGTTGGTTACAATGTTCCGTTGGTCACGCCATCTACCCCAATCGTCGTCGCTGTTAGTTCTTTTGGCATGTCTGAATAGTCGATCTCGTTTGCGTATGCCGCGTTTTAGTTCGTTAGTCACCCAAGGTTTGTCTTTCTGTCTTGTGTGTAGAATCTTCGTCGGGATAGTCTCTTTGGCAGCTGTCATTATTGCAGATGTGAACTGTTCTGTGGCGTTGTCGATATCTGTGTTCACAATTGTTTCCTAGTCTGTATTCATGAGACGTCTTGTCAGTCCGTCGGCGTCTAACCTGTCAAAGTCCCAAATTATTTTACGTTGAGGGGAATTTCCGAGGGCATGGTGGTTTGAAAGGAGGCGAAGATGGGAAAATGATCGAGATTAGAGAAGGATGACAAAGTTCCGGCGTCTACCACTGCACTAGTGTCGCTGGCGAATAAAAGGTCTCTTAGATTGGCTGAGTGGTCAGTTAGTCGGGTAGGCTCCGTAATAAGTTGGTGTAGGTCTAGCGTGTCGGCTGCTTCTTTTAATCGGATGTCGAATGGCGTCGTTCCACTGTGCTGATAAGTGCAGTTGTCTAGGTATATGTTCCCCGTGTTGAAGTCCCCAAGTAGTGCAATGACTGTTGGTGTGTGTGTATTTGTGCTTGAGTGACGCTTTCAGTGAGTCTGTCGATGAAGGTTTGCAGTCTGTCGGCGTTGAGATTTGGTGGTAAATAAATGGAGCCTATAATAAATGTTTGTCCGCTTGTTTTTATTGTTGCCCAAATCCACTCCTCTCCGTCCAGTTCTAATTGATGTAGTCGTCTAATTGGCAATGATGATCGCGCGTATAGTGCGGTCCCCCCTCCGTGTCGATTTCTGTGTCTGATGAAAGGTGCGTGAAAACCGTCTATGTTGTACATGTCTGGGTGAATGCTGTCGTCTAGTTTTGTTTCGGTTAAAGCTAAAATGTCTACGTTGTTTATGTCAACAAATTCACGTAATTCTTCTATTCTATAATGAGCTGTGATGCTATTTATATTAACATGTGCAATTTTTAACTGAGGGGGTTGGGTTGGTCCAGGGTTGGGTTCCACGCAACCCAAAAGTAGGAGTTTCCCGATGTCTTTATATGTGTTGAGCTGTTTCCACTGTGAGTGTGTGATCCGTTCTGATAGACTGAGCGTGTAATGAGAGGTGAGGTGCGCGTGCGTGTAGTGAAAGTAGGTGGCGCTGTTCTGTGTTTTATATTTTGTTGTGATGGGTGGGTTCTGAGCGACGATGTGGCGAGTGGGTTTTGTTCTGCGCTGTTCAGGGTGACAATGGTGTGATGGGAGCAAAAGGCAAATAAAGGATTGTGGAATATGCGTGATTCGTCTGAGGCCTGGGGCTCACGGTTTCCCTGCGGTGCAGGCTCCTATAATTGCTTTGGAGCTGGTGTGCGGAGTGGAAAACTCTGACTAAAATAAGTATAAAGAGTGGAAAATTAAACCAAAAAGCATATGTACCAGGCTTTATCACCCAATTACCTGCTCACCAAAATTAGTTATTACCTATGCCAATTTTTACCTGTCTTTTCGTCCACAGGCTGTCCCTACCATTACATCCATAAATCAGTATCAGGTTTCCAATTATCCAATACATTTTAAAATGAGGAGTGGGAAATTCACAGTAAAACTCAGGAAAAAGAGTGGAAAAATAGTATCCATAGGGTGTCATTTCCCACCCAAATTTTCCAATGCTAGGACACTGCTGCGGTGACTGTGTGTGTGCTGCGGTCCGGGAGGCGACGTCGGGAGCAGGGGCGGCCACAGCTGGGCGGGCGAGATGACGTCGGCAGTGCTGGGCATCAGGGCGCGCCGGAACCCCCGACAGGACCTCGGCAGGGTGGCCTGGAAGATCGTTTTGGACATTACTGTGAGCGGGGGCGGCAAGCGACAGCGACATACAAACATTCTTCAGCTTAATGCACGATGTTAAACAAACCGAATAAGCCAGAGCAACACATTATACATGACAATGGCGCAGGCTCTTAAGAAACAATAGGCAAAAACGAAACAAAACCGATTAGTTGGGCACCAGATGTAAACATGAGTCGGGTGTGGTGCAGTCTGCGGATCATTCCTCTGACCGCTGCTCTGACCTCTGACCTCTGCTCTGACCTCTGCTCTGACCTCTGCTCTGACCTCTGCTCTGACCTCTGCTCTGACCTCTGCTCTGACCTCTGCTCTGACCTCTGCTCTGACCTCTGCTCTGACCTCTGCTCTGACCTCTGCTCTGACCTCTGCTCTGACCTCTGCTCTGACCTCTGCTCTGACCTCTGCTCTGACCTCTGCTCTGACCTCTGCTCTGACCTCTGCTCTGACCTCTGCTCTGACCTCTGCTCTGACCTCTGCTCTGACCTCTGCTCTGACCTCTGCTCTGACCTCTGACCGCTGATCTGCCCTCTGCTCTGACCTCTGCCCTCTGCTCTGACCTCTGCCCTCTGCTCTGACCTCTGCTCTGACCTCTGCTCTGACCGCTGCTCTGACCTCTGACCTCTGCTCTGACCTCTGCTCTGACCGCTGCTCTGACCTCTGCTCTGACCTCTGCTCTGACCTCTGCTCTGACCTCTGATCTGACCTCTGCTCTGACCTCTGCTCTGACCTCTGCTCTGACCTCTGCTCTGACCTCTGCTCTGACCTCTGCTCTGACCTCTGCTCTGACCTCTGCTCTGACCTCTGCTCTGACCTCTGCTCTGACCTCTGCTCTGACCTCTGCTCTGACCTCTGCTCTGACCTCTGCTCTGACCTCTGCTCTGACCTCTGCTCTGACCTCTGCTCTGACCTCTGTTCTCTCCCTTCTCGCCAGGGAGCCGCCGAAGCCGCGGCTGTGCGGAGTGGTCGGCTGCCACAACCCGCGCCGCTACAGCTGCTCAGTCACCGGCATCTCCCTCTGCAGCCTCGAGTGTTTCCGTGCAAAATCCGCCCGGCGCGCGCATGCGCAGACCGCGCAGACAGCCGGCGTCGCCTCCTGAGTCTTGAACCGATCTCATCTGTCTGCAGTGTGTCGTTCGAGGCAGACATGCAGTGCGACATGCCGCTGCTATGGTATGTGAACATCGTCTGTGGACTGTCATCATCATGTATATTACAAATAATACAGCCGTGAAGTCATTATCATGTATAAACACAATACAGACTAAGCGACGAACGCCCATTGTCGGAAGAAGTGCAGAGGAGGTAGACTTACGAGTAAAGGCGGAGTGGCAGTGAGGAGTGGTTGCTGCTAGGCACCAGAGAGCTCTGGTTCGCGACTACACGGCAGCGAGAATCATCGCGCTATCGTCACTGTGTCTCTGTTACGCCCCCTCCCCCCCCCCCCCCCTAGCTCCTCGCCTTCCTGATCTGCCACCAGCGGTTCTAGCGCGAGGGGCGTTCCCGGCGCGAGCGGCGTTCTTGGCGCGAGAGGCGTTTCTAGCGCGAGAGGCGTTCCCGGCGCGAGAGGCGCTCCCGGCGCGAGCGGCGTTCTTGACGCGGGAGCCGCTCTTTGCGCGGCTGCCACGGCGGGTGCGTGCCGTCGACGGGGCTCGGTGCCTCCTCCGCCGCTGACTCTCGTCGTAGTCATCGTAGTTGAAGTCTGGGTCTAGGCCGTAGTCGTCGTAGAAGTCCGGCTGACCGCTGCCCAGGTCCAGATCTTCGTCGTCTCCGACAGAGACAGAGTCGGTCCGAGAGCCGCCGCTGGACAGGTCGGCCAGGACGCGCACCGTCTCTGGCGAGGGACGGGGTGACGGGGATGTGTCAGCGAGGCTGAGGCTGTCATCGAGGTGGCAACACTGACAACAAATGTCATGGTGAGCTATGTGAGCTATGCGAGCTATTCAGAATTCGACACATTGTTGACATCCGCCACATAATAGGATAGTGAACACGTGTATGTGTTAGAGCTCTAGAGTTCTTCTAACCTCAGACGGGCACACTAGTTCGATTTTTATCGCCTTTTCTCAGCAAAACATAACCACGCTAGGGAGCGTCATATAGCCTAGTAGCTGCGGCGCCCTTAAACC
Source organism: Chirona hameri (assembly GCA_036785665.1). Lineage (NCBI taxonomy): Eukaryota > Metazoa > Arthropoda > Thecostraca > Balanomorpha > Balanidae > Chirona > Chirona hameri. The sequence goes on along the minus strand of JAXIVJ010012138.1, from coordinate 26,147 downwards.
CAAATCATCATGATAACCACGCAAGAGATCGCCACTATGAACTGAAAGCCTTCGGTTGCGTACCTTGCAGCCGATCGAGCTGTTTCTGCAGCGTCTTCACCTGTTGGCGGAGGGCGGCCACTTCTGTCTTGGACCGCTCGGCGTCGGCGGCGCTGGTTGCGTCCACTAGAACATGCGGCACGTACGGGAGGTGCGTGGTCATTGGTGGTGGCAGTAGGGATAGAACGTGCTGTCAGTGAGGATTCGGATCGCTGGACTTACAGAGCCGCGTGACCATGCAGGTCCGAGAACTAACTGCAAGTCGATGTTCCATGTTGTTACATAATGTCCGAGGTCGGTACCTCGGACAGTATAGAAGAAGCGCTGTAGTGAGTGGAGAAAGGACGTAAGCCAGTACTAGGCGAGCATCTATTATTACAGCTTCTGTCAAGATTACCGTAGAATTGGATAACTCTCAGATAAAATGCCCAGTAACCGTAAATAATGGAAAATAAGTGGACCATCTGAGCATTCTACACAACTTTTTGACTCTGGGATGTCCACAAATGGTTTGTATGAGTCATTTTCTCCATGGTGGTCGCTCTAATTCTAAGTAATTGCACTTTTGATTTTGGGCGTCCTCACCTGTGGCTGCTGTGGCGGACTGGCCGGGCGGACCCTGCGGACCCTGCCGACCCTGCGGACCGGACGGTCCCGGCTCCCCCGGAGCGCCTCGGTCTCCGGGCAGGCCGGGTAGGCCCAACCTCCCCGGCTGGCCAGGGGGACTGACGGGGCCCGGTGCGCCTGCAGGGGGGGGGGGGGGGGGTGTAGATCGTGTCAGCTTATCGACACGTCAGGGACGGTTGGCTGGGTAGCATCATAGTTATCTTCAAAACGAGGTACGTGGTCAACCAATGCCTTCTCATGTACTCATACTGAACAAGCTTTCCTAAACTTGCAGAATCAACAAATGCCGGTATAGATGCCGCAAACCTGAAAGGTTAGTTAGTGCTGCCACCTGTGGGCTAACCGCTACGTGCTCACTGGCGCCACCTACCCGGATCTCCCTGCGGTCCCTGTGATCCGGCGGGACCGGCTGGTCCTGGTGTCCCTGGTACTGCTCCGCCCTGTGACACCGTCCCTGCGCCGGCAGGTCCTGTGACCAGACACAGCTGCTCCAGTTGTGTTCTCACATACGGACAGGGTACAGACGCCTCACCATTTCAGGGGTCAGCCCAGCACCGTCCATTGGAAGTCACATGGCCATCAGGCCGTCAGGATTACCGTGCCCAAGCGATGCTAATCAACTATGGCTCTACCTTGTTCTTGCATCCAACGCAGTTTGCTCCAAAAAGTGGCATACACACGAGATAAACACGACACGTATCCATTTTATCGTGCATATTTTAGATTGACCGATCGCAGGCTTTCGAGGATTGACATTCTACATCTTCCGGAGTCCACTTTGTGACGGTCCAACAACAGACGCTCGCCGATCCTTCGACATACCTGCCGGTCCCGCAGGTCCGGGCAGACCGGTCCTGCCGTCGCTGCCCCGTGGTCCGGACGATCCGGGCGGCCCCTGTGCTCCGGGCAGACCATCAAGACCATCGGTCCCGGGTTGTCCCGGGTCTCCGGGTGGTCCCGCCGGTCCCGGAGGACAGTTACAGGCCGCCCGCCGATTACCCTGGCGGTCATCTTCTTCTGCTGAGATATCACCTCGCGTAGGACCTCCGACAGGGATGTCCCCTCGCGTAGGACCTCCGCTGGTGCCGTTGCCGTCGCCGAACGCTGCTGATGCCGCTGCCGGTAGATGGCAAGTCAAGCGACCTACCTGACCACACTTGGTTGGGTCACCAGGCCAAATGTGTAGAATGTGTCTGTAGTACTGATCCTATCCTCAGCTACGACGAACGCCTTTCCGTGAACAAATATGACAAACTGTCTTGACTTGTTACTGTATCTCCAAAACGTATATAGCACCACAATATTTTATTTGGTTTATTTGAGTTGTGGACGCAGCAAATTTTTTATTAGATGCGCTAGATACATAGTTATGTGAAAAACTTTAATGTGTACGCCGTACGGATTTTAGCGCTCATCACCCTCCAAAGTGTTTTTACGTGTCGTTGGCTAATGGCCATTTTTAGATGAATAACGATTGTTTGCTGATGACGGTTTATCCACTGTTTACTGTTTGCTTTCCTAAACCAAATCGGTTCGTTAGCACCGTTTCACTCTCATGCATACACACATAGATATACACACAGATCAACTATACAATACACGTTCTCTGGCGTCCCCTGCCGCCGAGCTGCATTGGTGGAGGTATCAGCGACCCTTTTCGAGATAAGTGTCAATAAATACTCTACTCCATTGGTGGAGGTATCAGCGACCCGGTTTTCGAGATAAGTGTCAATAAATACTCTTGGAAATACAGCGGAACGAGCCGGGACGTATTTATGGCGCCCCCAATGGAATTTTATCGCCCATGGTTCCTGACTGAGTGAACGAGTGCGTCCCAAATCAGGGTAACGGCCCGCCTGGCACAATACAGCGTCGATCAGATGTGTTTTGTACTGACGTCGTCAACAGTTACTTTGTACGCCATGTGAGCGGTCACCGCAGAGAGCTTGATCCCACACAGACCAGGTGATGGTGGTGGCTGGTGGTGGGGGGGGGGGGGGGAGGGGGAGGTACGTACGTGGCTGGTAGTCCGATACAGGCATACCGGACGGCGACCGCAGTCCGACGAACGACTCCAGGGTCTTGAGACGGCTGAGCACGCCACTGAAGTCGTCACAAGTGAAACAGGCTGCCGAGGGGTTCAGGACAGAGACGGGTCAGGGTCAGTGACACGCTGTGCCGAGGCGTTCAGGACAGAGACGGGTCAGGGTCAGTGACACCCTGTGCCGAGGGGTTCAGGACAGAGACGGGACACGCTGTGTCGAGGGGTTCAGGACAGAGACGGGACACGCTGTGCCGAGGGGTTCAGGACAGAGACGGGTCAGGGTCAGTGACACGCTGTGCCGAGGGGTTCAGGACAGAGACGGGACACGCTGTGCCGAGGGGTTCAGGACAGAGACGGGTCAGGGTCAGTGATACGCTGTGCCGAGGGGTTCAGGACAGAGACGGGACACGCTGTGTCGAGGGGTTCAGGACAGAGACGGGTCAGGGTCAGTGACACGCTGTGCCGAGGGGTTCAGGACAGAGACGGGACACGCTGTGCCGAGGGGTTCAGGACAGAGACGGGTCAGGGTCAGTGACACGCTGTGTAGAGGGGTTCAGGACAGAGACGGGTCAGGGTCAGTGACACGCTGTGTCGAGGGGTTCAGGACAGAGATGGGACACGCTGTGCCGAGGGGTTCAGGACAGAGACAGGTCAGGGTCAGTGACACGCTGTGTAGAGGGGTTCAGGACAGAGACGGGACACGCTGTGCCGAGGGGTTCAGGACAGAGACGGGACACGCTGTGCCGAGGGGTTCAGGACAGAGACGGGTCAGGGTCAGTGACACACTGGTCGGCAGGTCAGACGGCTCGGTGGAGCGAGCACGGAAGACTTGCTAGGTTCTAATGAGTGCCGGGAATGACAACGTACGCCAGTGATGTATTGTAGAGACGATATAGTGGCATGGTTATAGAGGCTAACAAGTTGGTTAGAGATACAGAACATAGCAATGCACAGCAAATATAATTTGACGACGAAAAATATGACGTCGGAAATCGGGTTAGCTCCTTTTATGGCAAACTGCATACCTACTGCGGACTTCTTACAGTGAAATGCACCCAGGGCCGGATTCTAAGAATTTTAGACAAACAAACACTATGAATGCAATGGAAAGTTGGCGATCGCAAAGCACAGTTACTTCGACGTTTCATGTTTGCTTAATAATATCGACTTTGATATGTTGTTCTGAGATAATGACTACTAAAAAGGCACGTCTGCCGGGACCCTTACCACCATGGCAGTGTGGGCCTTCGAAGCCGGGACAGCACTTGTACTGCACTTCATTAATCATTTTATATGAGGTAACATATCGCGGGCGACGCCGCTTTCTGAAACAGAAACGCGTAATGAAACGTACTAATAGCAATGCTTACATGGTCATACAAAGCGGACGGTAGGCAATCACGGAACGGACTGCAGCACGTTTAAACTGGTACTTTTATCGGTATGTTTAATCTCTTGGGATTTATATTGAAGTGACATTGTTTTTTCGTTAACTTTTCAATATGCCTAAAATGATACCAATTTTGTGAATGCACTTCAGGATTGACATTTGGACGACATTATTTCCTACAGTGATCTTTCTCAGTGTTATATCGCTGTGACACTGTTAACGCATTTGATAGATGTATCATCTATAGCATGCAGCGTGTTTACAGAACACGGGACACGCTGCGTATGCCGGTACTTACACGGAGAACTGGCAATCATTCCAATTTCCAGTGCGGTGACACTTTGAGTAGTCGGAGGCGCGGTACTCCTCAGTGCCGTTCTGGACGCGGCACGTCACCCGACGCTGCACCGTCACCGGACAGAAGTTCCTGCGGCGACAGAGGTCAAGGTCACTGGCAGGTCAGACCCATATATATGTATATGTATATGTATATGTATATGTTTATGTATATGTATATGTATATGTATATGTATATGGATATGGATATGTATATGGATATGTATATGTATATGTATATGTATATGTATATGTATATGTAAATGTAAATGTATATGTATATGTATATGTATATGTATATGTATATGTATATGTATATGTATATGTATATGTATATGTATATGTATATGTATATGTATATGTATATGTGTATGTGTATGTGTATGTGTATGTATATGTATATGTATATGTATATGTATATGTATATGTATATGTATATGTATATGTATATGTATATGTATATGTATATGTATATGTATATGTATATAAATATATATATATATATATATATATATATATATATATATATATATATATATATATATATATATATATATATATATATATATATATATATATATATATATATATATATATATATATATATATATATATATATATATATATATATATATATATATATATATATATATATATATATATATATATATATATATATATATATATATATATATATATATATATATATATATATATATATATATATATATATATATATATATATATATATATATATATATATATATATATATATATATATATATATATATATATATATATATATATATATATATATATATATATATATATATATATATATATATATATATATATATATATATATATATATATATATATATATAGATATAGATATATATATATATATATATATATATATATATATATATATATATATATATATATATATATATATATATATATATATATATATATATATATATATATATATATATATATATATATATATATATATATATATATATATATATATATATATATATATATATATATATATATATATATATATATATATATATATATATATATATATATATATATATATATACATATATATATATATATATATATATATATATATATATATATATATATATATATATATATATATATATATATATATATATATATATATATATATATATATATATATATATATATATATATATATATAATCTGACGTCAAGATCGTAAGGCACTCCCTACTCTTTCATTACATTACGCTGCAATATGATGTATTGCATGGCTCTGTTGACCATAGCACCTGCACGGAACATGACCTTGGACACAGTGACCAATCTGCATACTGATGCTGCTAGCTAGCCTTGATCACATGAAGTGCTGCAGTACCCCCGATGTATACCGCACGGCAGGAGGCTTTTCACATCCGAGGCGAGCCCTGGTTAGCTCCGGATTAACCCGTATTGTCCTGCATCTCCATCTCCACCCACTCATCATTGTGTCTAGGAAGTTGCTCCGATGCACTTATTTCTACATAAAACTAGTCACCTGCACAAAGTTGTTTTTTATTTGGAATATAAGAGTACATGGAAGAGTTTAGAACGGAGCACCATTTTGGTTTCCATTCTATGCCGTTCCAATCCCTTGGTTCCATCACACTCCGTTCCGAACTCCGTTCCATTTAGGGACAGAGGCCTATGCAATACTGCTCCGTTTCGATTTACGTCGGATCTCTGTCTTCAAGTACAGCTCATCGCTTCCCCCTTCCTCTCTCCTCTCCCTCTCCACATTGTCGTAATTATGTAATTATGATTTGCTGAACGATGAACGTTTATATAACGATGTGCATTTGTTGTGTACCGCATCCCATCTAGACCATACTCAGTTGGTTAAACTTCCATTTATCCTGACGTAACCCTTTTATCCCCTTATGCCATTTCCAAGAAATATCAGCGCTCGTTGGCTCACATGTGAATTCAACAAAGCTTGTTTTCTTTCACTGAGAGCACAACTCTGCACGAATCTCAAAACTGCTGACTGCTGTTGGATGCCTCCGGTTCATTTTCAAATACAAACTATCGATACACTGGGGAGTAACCAAATTCTTTGCTGCTTGTACCATGATTGCATCTTTCTACTTATCCATATTATTTATTTATTTAAAGGGAGTGTGCCTACTCACATTTTTTGAGGTTATTGACTTTTTATTATTATTTGGGTTATTGACACTGGTCTATAGAACATAATTTTCTGAATTGAACCATGACTTCATTTCTCCAGATTCACCCTAGTTGCTGAGATATTCCAAAGGTTCCAGGAACTTGCTGGGAGCAAAAAGTTATCGGGTAGACTCCAGAGAGCTTCCGCTACTAAAAAGCACTGCAACTATCGATTACACTGCTAGCATATCGTTAGCGCCGGCCAATAGCAATTCGACAAAACAGCTCGTGCGCGCTGATAGCAGCAGTCGAACAGTACCGTCTGTCCCCCTGATCGCAACGCTTGACGGCCATTGTTCGACGAGGATATCAATTTAGAGCTACGAAAGTCGAAACTCGCACATAATAAAGTCTACAGTGCAAGAACATGCTGCGCAAAACTTGTCACTCTATCTTGCATGATGTGACCGTAATTGTATTGTCTTATGTGCGCCGTTTTGCATAACACACGATAGTGACGATCGTTTTTATAGATATCGAAACAAATAATAAGCAAAAAACAATATAAGTGAAAATTCAACAAAAAATTCCAGATGTGAATTTCATCGTATCAAACGTTTCATCGTGTCATCGTTCATCGTATCAATCAAACCAATAGCTACTTACTATATTTAAAAAAAAAATATGTTGACATTCCAAAACAGTAGGCAGAATCCCTTTAACGGGATCGCCAACAGATTGCATCCAATAAAAGGCGAGTCATCAATTTAAAACGCAAATACCCTGCACTAAAGCGTGATGAAGCACCGTAGGGAGTGAAGAGTCCCGAGCCTGACACAATACTGACGTTAAATCAGCCAGCTGGCCATCTCCCTGCAGTAAGTGACTCCAGCGGAGCCACCGGCGTTGATGGTGACCTAGCGGGGACCCGGGATCGGTATAGAAAAACCACACTGGAGTAACCCCCTGAAGATGGTGACTGCGACCACCTAGCGCGCCAGCCTGCACCGGCGCAGTGACTGGCTACCGGGTCATATACCATCCCCGAGTAGCCCGAGTCGTCCCGAGTCGTCCTGAGTCGCCCCGAGTCGCCCCGAGTCGTCTTGAGTCGCCCCGGGTCGTCTCGAGTCGCCCCGAGTCGCCCCGAGTCGTCCTGAGCCTTCTCGAGTCGTCCCGAGTCGTCCCGAGTCGTCCCGAGTCGTCTCGAGTCGTCTCGAGTCGTCCCGAGTCGTCCCGAGTCGTCCCGAGCCGTCCCGAGTCGTCCCGAGTCGTCTTGAGCCTTCTCAAGTCTCCCCCAGTCACCCGAGTCATCCGAGTCACCCCGAGTCGCTCCGAGTCGTCCCGAGTCGTCTCGAGTCGTCTCGAGTCGTCCCGAGTCGTCCCAAGTCGTCCCGAGCCGTCCCGAGTCGTCCCGAGTCGTCTTGAGCCTTCTCAAGTCTCCCCCAGTCACCCGAGTCATCCGAGTCACCCCGAGTCGTCCCGAGTCGTCCCGAGTCGTCTCGAGTCGTCTCGAGTCGTCCCGAGTCGTCCCGAGTCGTCCCGAGCCGTCCCGAGTCGTCCCGAGTCGTCTTGAGCCTTCTCAAGTCTCCCCCAGTCACCCGAGTCATCCGAGTCACCCCGAGTCGCTCCGAGTCGTCCCGAGTCGTCTTGAGTCGACCCGAGTCGCCCCGAGTCGCCCCGAGTCGTCTTGAGTCGCCCCGAGTCGTCTCGAGTCGCCCCGAGTCGCCCCGAGTCGTCCTGATACTTCTCCAGTCGCCCCGAGTCGTCCCGAGTCATCCCGAGTCGTCTTGAGTGAGTCATTCCATGTCACTCAGTGACCAGTGTGGCTGAGTGCCACCATATGAGGCTGCGGCACCGCTCTCTGGTCGGCCGCTCCGCCGCTCCGCCGCTCCGCCGCTCCGATCCCAAGCGACTCAGTCCGGCCGTCGGACGGTGGCCTTATATGGGCGGCTGTGTCGCGCGTTCCCATGCGCTGCCATTCCGGTTTGACATTTACTGCCGGTGAGATCCGGCGTCGGAGATGTCTGAACGGCATGTCCTTCAGCTGAGAGAGATAGCCGGCACGGCCAGATGGGCCCCAGACCGTGTCTGACGGGTCCTTCACACAGAGTGCGTGTCCTCATCTTGACAAACAGTCTTTGGAGCCCTCTAGGACAATGCCTTCATAAAAAGTATCTTCCCAAATATATCAGTAACTTCTTTCCAATGATATCAGTGATATCTTCCCACTAATGTTACTGATATCTTCCCTATTATATGATGTTTCCCAATGATATATGCTATCTTCCCAATGACATCTTCATCATGTTGTAAATGAAGGTCAGCGATGTTTCAAAGACGAAGCAGCACGATACCTCTTATTCGAGATCACTGCTTTCTTACATAAATATTTCGTTATTTTGTCGACCAGTAAAAACGACGAATGTTACTACACATTTAGTAGTACACTATGCAAACTGCCAGGAGCGTAGCTTCTCCAGAAAAGTTGGGGGGGGGGGGGGCTAAGCTGGGACAAATCGTTTAAAGTACCATCAAAATCCACAAAAATACAGAGATTTCTCCCCAGATTTGGCCCACTTCCTCGTCCAAGTTGGGGGGCTGAAGCCAAGTAGGGGGGGCTGAACCTCCCCCCCCCCCAATTGAATATGATCCTACACCCCTGTCAACTCTGCCGACCGTGAGTAACCGCGTAAGCTACTGCCACTCAGCGAGCCGGTTCGCGCCATATATCATAGGGGAGGATAACATCTCCTTCGCCTCAAAAGTCTTATCATGTGTAGAAAGAACTTCAGAAGCTTTGGATTATCCCTCAGGTTAGGCTCTAACGATAGTGCCCACACAATCATTATTTGGCAGAAATAATGGCCGTTTTATATATAGGTACTAATGAGGATGCAACAAATTTCGGAGTACGTACTTTTGACTGATATCTCACCTCCTTGAAGCTTCCGGCGATGTGGCGATGTAACTGCAATTCAAAGGCCCTTATAACTAAATCCAAATCGCCCCAGGAATGTGTACCGGAAACACCTCCTCATCAACCGACCCACGCCAGCCCGCAGAGCTGTGCGGTCCCGCCCGTCTGTCTGAGCTGTGCGGTCCCGCCCGTCTGTCTGAGCTGTGCGGTCCCGCCCGTCTGTCTGAGCTGTGCGGTCCCGCCCGTCTGTCTGAGCTGTGCGGTCCCGCCCGTCTGTCTGAGCTGTGCGGTCCCGCCCGCCTGTCTGAGCTGTGCGGTCCCACCCGTCTGTCTGAGCCGTGCGGTCCCGCCCGTCTGTCTGAGCTGTGCGGTCCCGCCCGTCTGTCTGAGCTGTGCGGTCCCGGCCGTCTGTCTGAGCTGTGCGGTCCCGCCCGTCTGTCTGAGCTGTGCGGTCCCGCCCGTCTGTCTGAGCTGTGCGGTCCCGCCCGTCTGTCTGAGCTGTGCGGTCCCACCCGTCTGTCTGAGCTGTGCGATCCCGCCCGCAGAGCTGTGCGGTCCCGCCCGTCTGTCTGAGCTGTGCGGTCCCGCCCGTCTGTCAGAGCTGTGCGGTCCCGCCCGTCTGTCTGAGCTGTGCGGTCCCGCCCGTCTGTCTGAGCTGTGCGGTCCTGCCCGTCTGTCTGAGATGTACGGTCCCGCCCGCAGAGCTGTGCGGTCCCGCCCGTCTGTCTGAGCTGTGCGGTCCCGCCCGCAGAGCTGTGCGGTCCCGCCCGTCTGTCTGAGCTGTGCGGTCCCGCCCACAGAGCTGTGCGGTCCCACCCGTCTGTCTGAGCTGTGCGGTCCCGCCCGTCTGTCTGAGCTGTGCGGTCCCGCCCGTCTGTCTGAGCTGTGCGGTCCCGCCCGTCTGTCTGAGCTGTGCGGTCTCGCCCGTCTGTCTGAGCTGTGCGGTCCCGCCCGCAGAGCTGTGCGGTCCCGCCCGTCTGTCAGAGCTGTGCGGTCCCGCCCGTCTGTCTGAGATGTGCGGTACCGCCCGTCTGTCTGAGCTGTGCGGTCCCGCCCGCAGAGCTGTGCGGTCCCGCCCGTCTGTCTGAGCTGTGCGGTCCCTGTCCCTGTCCCGTCTGTCAGAGCTGTGTGGTCCCGCCCGTCTGTCTGAGCTGTGCGGTCCCGCCCGTCTGTCTGAGCTGTGCGGTCCCGCCCGTCTGTCTGAGCTGTGCGGTCCCGCCCGTCTGTCTGAGCTGTGCGGTCCCGCCCGTCTGTCTGAGCTGTGCGGTCCCGCCCGTCTGTCTGAGCTGTGCGGTCCCGCCCGTCTTTCTGAGTTGTGCGGTCCCGCCCGCAGAGCTGTGCGGTCCCGCCCGTCTGTCTGAGCTGTGCGGTCCCGCCCGTCTGTCTGAGCTGTGCGGTCCCGCCCGTCTGTCTGAGCTGTGCGGTCCCGCCCGTCTGTCTGAGCTGTGCGGTCTCGCCCGTCTGTCTGAGCTGTGCGGTCCCGCCCGCAGAGCTGTGCGGTCCCGCCCGTCTGTCAGAGCTGTGCGGTCCCGCCCGTCTGTCTGAGATGTGCGGTACCGTCCGTCTGTCTGAGCTGTGCGGTCCCGCCCGCAGAGCTGTGCGGTCCCGCCCGTCTGTCTGAGCTGTGCGGTCCCGCCCGTCTGTCTGAGCTGTGCGGTCCCGCCCGTCTGTCTGAGCTGTGCGGTCCTGGCCGTCTGTCTGAGCTGTGCGGTCCCGCCCGTCTGTCTGAGCTGTGCAGTCCCGCCCGTCTGTCTGAGCTGTGCGGTCCCGCCCGTCTGTCTGAGCTGTGCGGTCCCGCCCGTCTGTCAGACCTGTGCGGTCCCGCCCGTCTGTCTGAGCTGTGCGGTCCCGCCCGTCTGTCAGAGCTGTGCGGTCCCGCCCGTCTGTCTGAGATGTGCGGTCCCGCCCGCAGAGCTGTGCGGTCCCGCCCGTCTGTCTGAGCTGTGCGGTCCTGGCCGTCTGTCAGAGCTGTGCGGTCCCGGCCGTCTGCTGTACCAGCGTCCAGCTGAGCCGCCATCGCCCTGTTGGCTGCGGGGTGGAGGTGGTCGTGATGTTGCCAGTGAGTGCACTCCCAGCCGGCGCGGCGGCGGCAGTTGGGTATAGTCTTCTGGCAGCCACGCGGCACGGTTAGTGCGGGGTGGAGGTGGTCGTGATGTTGCCAGTGAGTGCCCTGCCGGCCGGCGGCTGCAGTTGGGTATAGTCCTCTGGCAGCCACGCGGCACAGTTAGTCAGCTGTGACCAAGCTGCAACCGTCTGCTGACGGCTCCGGTTACAGAGTCCGCAGTCCAGACGCTGAGGTTCAAGGTGCGGAATCCGTGGTTCAGAGTACAGACTACAGACCCTGTGGTTCAGGGCACAGACCCACGGTCCACAGTACAGATCCACGGTCCACATTACAGATCCACGGTCCACGGTACAGATCCACGGTACACAGTACAGATCCACGGTCCACAGTACAGATCCACGGTCCACAGTACAGATGCACGTTCCACAGTACAAACCCCACGGTCAACAGTGCAGACCCCACGGTCCACAGTACATATCCACGGTCCACAGTACAGACCCCACGGTCCACAGTACAGACCCCACGGTCCACAGTACAGACCAACGGTCCACAGTACAGACCCACGGTACACAGTACAGACCCTACGGTCCACAGTACAGACCCCACCGGTCCACAGTACAGACCCACGGTCTACAGTACAGACTCACGGTCCACCGTACAGCCCCCACGGTCCACAGTACAGACTCCACGGTCCACAGTACAGACCAACGGTCCACAGTACAGACCCACGGTCCACAGTACAGACCCCACCGGTCCACAGTACAGACCCACGGTCTACAGTACAGACTCACGGTCAACAGTACAGACCCACAGTCCACAGTACATACCTATAGTCCACGGTACAAACCCCAGAGTCCACAGTACAGACCCACGGTACACAGTACAGACCCACAGTCCACAGTACAGACCCCACGGTACACAGTACAGACCCACAGTCCACAGTACAAACCCTGTGGTCAACGTTACAGACCCCCGAAGTCCAGGGTAAATACTTCATTTACCGCAACCAGAGCTCGGACCCCGGTCCCTCGTTCTGCTGTACCGATTTCAGACCGTGATATACTAATTTCAGACAGTAATGTACTAATTTCATACCGTTTATGTACTAATTTCAGACAGTAATGTACTAACTTCAGACCGTGATGTACTAATTTCATACCGTGATGTACTAACTTCAGACCGTGATGTACTAATTTCAGACCATGATGTACTAATTTCAGACCGCGATGTACTAATTTCAGACCGTGATGTACTAATTTCAGACCGTGATGTACTAATTTCAGACCGTGATGTACTAACTTCAGACCGTGATGTACTAGTTTTAGACCGTGATGTACTAATTTTATACCGTAATGTACTAATTTTAGACCGTGATGTACTAATTTTATACCGTAATGTACTAATTTCAGACCATGATATACTAATTTCAGACCGCGATGTACTAATTTCAGACCGTGATGTACTAATTTCAGACCGTGATGTACTAATTTCAGACCGTGATGTACTAACTTCAGACCGTGATGTACTAATTTTAGACCGTGATGTACTAATTTTATACCGTAATGTACTAATTTTAGACCGTGATGTACTAATTTTATACCGTAATGTACTAACTTCAGACCGTGATGTACTAATTTCAGACCGTGATGTACTAACTTCAGACTGTGATGTATTAATTTCAGACAGTAATGTACTAATTTCAGACCGTGATGTACTAATTTCAGACCATGATGTACTAATTTTAGACCGTGATGTACTAATTTCAGACCGTGATGTACTAATTTCAGACCGTGATGTACTAATTTCAGACCGTGATGTACTAATTTCATACCTTAATGTACTAATTTTAGACCGTGATGTACTAATTTCAGACCGTGATATACTAATTTCAGACCATGATGTACTAAGTTTAGACCGTGATGTACTAATTTTATACCGTGATGTACTAACTTCAGACGGTGATGTACTAACCTCAGACCGTGATGTACTAATTTTAGACCGTGATGTACTAATTTCAGACCATGATGTACTAATTTCAGACCGTGATGTACTAATTTCAGACCGTGACGTACTAATTTCAGACCGTGATATACTAACTTCAGACGGTGATGTACTAACTTCAGACCATGATGTACTCATTTAGACCGTGATGTACTAATTTCAGACCATGATGTACTAATTTCAGTCCGTGATGTACTAACTTCAGACCGTGATGTGCTAACTTCAGACCGTGATGTACTAATTTCAGACCGTGATGTACTAATTTTAGACCGTGATGTACTAATTTCAGACCGTGATATACTAACTTCAGACGGTGATGCACTAACTTCAGACCATGATGTACTAATTTTATACCGTGATGTACTAATTTCAGACCGTGATGTAGTAATTTTAGACCGTGCTGTACTAATTTCAGACCATGATGTACTAATTTCAGACCATGATGTACTAATTTTAGACCAAGATGTACTAATTTCAGACCGTGATGTACTAATTTCAGACCGTGATGTACTAATTTCAGACCGTGATGTACTAACTTCAGACGGTGATGTACTAACTTCAGACCGTGAGGTACTAATTTTAGACCGTGATGTACTAATTTCAGACCATGATGTACTAATTTCAGACCGTGATGTACTAATTTCAGACCGCGATATACTAACTTCAGATGGTGATGTACTAACTTCAGACCGTGATGTACTAATTTCAGACCATGATGTACTAATTTCAGACCGTGATGTACTAATTTCAGACCGTGATGTACTAATTTTATACCGTAATGTACTAATTTTAGACCGTGATGTACTAATTTCAGACCGTGATGTACTAATTTCAGACCATGATGTACTAATTTCAGACCGTGATGTACTAATTTTAGACCGTGATATACTAACTTCAGACCGTGATATACTAACTTCAGACGGTGATGTACTAACTTCAGACCGTGATGTACTAATTTCAGACCGTGATGTACTAATTTTAGACCGTGATGTACTAATTTCAGACCGTGATGTACTAATTTCAGACCATGATGTACTAATTTTAGACCGTGATGTACTAATTTTAGACCGTGATGTACTAATTTCAGACCGTGATGTACTAATTTTAGACCGTGATGTACTAATTTCAGACCGTGATGTACTAATTTCAGACCATGATGTACTAACTTTAGACCGTGATGTACTAATTTCAGACCGTGATGTACTAACTTCAGACGGAGATGTACTAACTTCAGACTGTGATGTACTAATTTCGGACCGTGATGTACTAATTTCAGACCGTGATGTACTAATTTTAGACCGTGATGTACTAATTTCAGACCATGATGTACTAATTTCAGACCGTGATGTACTAATTTCAGACCGTGATATACTAACTTCAGATGGTGATGTACTAACTTCAGACCGTGATGTACTAATTTTAGACCGTGCTGTACTAATTTCAGACCATGATGTACTAATTTCAGACCGTGATGTACTAATTTCAGACCGTGATGTACTAATTTTATACCGTAATGTACTAATGTTAGACCGTGATGTACTAATTTCAGACCGTGATATACTAATTTCAGACCGTGATGTATTAATTTCAGACCATGATGTACTAATTTCAGACCGTGATATACTAATTTTAGACCGTGATATACTAACTTCAGACCGTGATATACTAACTTCAGACGGTGATGTACTAACTTCAGACCGCGATGTACTAATTTTAGACCGTGATGTACTAATTTCAGACCATGATGTACTAATTTCAGACCGTGATGTACTAACTTCAGACTGTGATGTACTAATTTCAGACCGTGATGTACTAATTTTAGACCGTGATGTACTAATTTCAGACCGTGATGTACTAATTTCAGACCATGATTTACTAATTTCAGACCGTGATGTACTAATTTCAGACCGCGATGTACTAATTTTAGACCGTGATGTACTAATTTCAGACCATGATGTACTAATTTCAGACCGTGATGTACTAACTTAAGACTGTGATGTACTAATTTCAGACCGTGATGTACTAATTTTAGACCGTGATGTACTAATTTCAGAGCGTGATGTACTAATTTCAGACCGTGATGTACTAATTTAGACCGTGATGTACTAATTTCAGACCGTGATGTACTAATTTTAGACCGTGATGTACTAATTTCAGAGCGTGATGTACTAATTTCAGACCGTGATGTACTAATTTAGACGTGATGTACTAATTTCAGACCGTGATGTACTAATTTCAGACCGTGATGTACTAATTTCAGACCGTGATGTACTAATTTCAGACCGTGATGTACTAATTTCAGACCGTGATGTACTAACTTCAGACCGTGATGTATTAACTTCAGACGGTGATGTACTAACTGCAGACCGTGATGTACTAATTTTAGACCGTGATGTACTAATTTCAGACCGTGCTATACTAACTTCAGACACTGTGGTGTCTTATGGCTGTTGTGTCTGGTTAGATCAGACGGTGATATACTAACTTCAGACACTGTGGTGTCTTATGGCTGTTGTGTCTGGTTAGATCAGACCGTGCTATACTAACTTCAGACACTGTGGTGTCTTATGGCTGTTGTGTCTGGTTAGATCAGACGGTGATATACTAACTTCAGACACTGTGGTGTCTTATGGCTGTTGTGTCTGGTTAATTTTAGACGGTGCTATACTAACTTCAGACACTGTGGTGTCTTATGGCTGTTGTGTCTGGTTAGATCAGACGGTGATATACTAACTTCAGACACTGTGTTTTCTTATGGCTGTTGTGTCTGGTTAGATCAGACGGTGCTATACTAACTTCAGACACTGTGGTGTCTTATGGCTGTTGTGTCTGGTTAGATCAGACGGTGATATACTAACTTCAGACACTGTGGTGTCTTATAGCTGTTGTGTCTGGTTAGATCAGACGGTGCTATACTAACTTCAGACACTGTGGTGTCTTATGGCTGTTGTGTCTGGTTAATTTTAGACGGTGCTATACTAACTTCAGACACTGTGGTGTCTTATGGCTGCTGTGTCTGGTTAGATCAGACGGTGCTATACTAACTTCAGACACTGTGGTGTCTTATGGCTGTTGTGTCTGGTTAGATCAGACGGTGCTATACTAACTTCAGACACTGTGGTGTCTTATGGCTGTTGTGTCTGGTTAATTTTAGACGGTGCTATACTAACTTCAGACACTGTGGTGTCTTATGGCTGTTGTGTCTGGTTAGATCAGACGGTGATATACTAACTTCAGACACTGTGGTGTCTTATGGCTGTTGTGTCTGGTTAGATCAGACCGTGCTATACTAACTTCAGACACTGTGGTGTCTTATGGCTGTTGTGTCTGGTTAGATCAGACGGTGCTATACTAACTTCAGACACTGTGGTGTCTTATGGCTGTTGTGTCTGGTTAGATCAGACGGTGATATACTAACTTCAGACACTGTGGTGTCTTATGGCTGTTGTGTCTGGTTAGATCAGACGGTGATATACTAACTTCAGACACTGTGGTGTCTTATGGCTGTTGTGTCTGGTTAATTTCAGACGGTGCTATACTAACTTCAGACACTGTGGTGTCTTATGGCTGTTGTGTCTGGTTAGATCAGACCGTGCTATACTAACTTCAGACACTGTGGTGTCTTATGGCTGTTGTGTCTGGTTAGATCAGACGGTGATATACTAACTTCAGACACTGTGGTGTCTTATGGCTGTTGTGTCTGGTTAGATCAGACGGTGCTATACTAACTTCAGACACTGTGGTTTCTTATGGCTGTTGTGTCTGGTTAGATCAGACGGTGATATACTAACTTCAGACACTGTGGTGTCTTATGGCTGTTGTGTCTGGTTAGATCAGACGGTGATATACTAACTTCAGACACTGTGGTGTCTTATGGCTGTTGTGTCTGGTTAATTTCAGACGGTGATATACTAACTTCAGACACTGTGGTGTCTTATGGCTGTTGTGTCTGGTTAGATCAGACGGTGATATACTAACTTCAGACACTGTGGTGTCTTATGGCTGTTGTGTCTGGTTAATTTTAGACGGTGCTATACTAACTTCAGACACTGTGGTGTCTTATGGCTGTTGTGTCTGGTTAGATCAGACGGTGATATACTAACTTCAGACACTGTGGTGTCTTATGGCTGTTGTGTCTGGTTAGATCAGACGGTGCTATACTAACTTCAGACACTGTGGTGTCTTATGGCTGTTGTGTCTGGTTAGATCAGACGGTGATATACTAACTTCAGACACTGTGGTGTCTTATGGCTGTTGTGTCTGGTTAGATCAGACGGTGCTATACTAACTTCAGACACTGTGGTGTCTTATGGCTGTTGTGTCTGGTTAGATCAGACGGTGCTATACTAACTTCAGACACTGTGGTGTCTTATGGCTGTTGTGTCTGGTTAGATCAGACCGTGCTATACTAACTTCAGACACTGTGGTGTCTTATGGCTGTTGTGTCTGGTTAGATCAGACGGTGATATACTAACTTCAGACACTGTGGTGTCTTATGGCTGTTGTGTCTGGTTAGATCAGACGGTGATATACTAACTTCAGACACTGTGGTGTCTTATGGCTGTTGTGTCTGGTTAGATCAGACGGTGATATACTAACTTCAGACACTGTGGTGTCTTATGGCTGTTGTGTCTGGTTAGATCAGACCGTGCTATACTAACTTCAGACACTGTGGTGTCTTATGGCTGTTGTGTCTGGTTAGATCAGACGGTGATATACTAACTTCAGACACTGTGGTGTCTTATGGCTGTTGTGTCTGGTTAGATCAGACGGTGCTATACTAACTTCAGACACTGTGGTGTCTTATGGCTGTTGTGTCTGGTTAGATCAGACGGTGATATACTAACTTCAGACACTGTGGTGTCTTATGGCTGTTGTGTCTGGTTAGATCAGACGGTGATATACTAACTTCAGACACTGTGGTTTCTTATGGCTGTTGTGTCTGGTTAGATCAGACGGTGCTATACTAACTTCAGACACTGTGGTGTCTTATGGCTGTTGTGTCTGGTTAGATCAGACGGTGCTATACTAACTTCAGACACTGTGGTGTCTTATGGCTGTTGTGTCTGGTTAGATCAGACGGTGCTATACTAACTTCAGACACTGTGGTGTCTTATGGCTGTTGTGTCTGGTTAGATCAGACGGTGATATACTAACTTCAGACACTGTGGTGTCTTATGGCTGTTGTGTCTGGTTAGATCAGACGGTGCTATACTAACTTCAGACACTGTGGTGTCTTATGGCTGTTGTGTCTGGTTAGATCAGACGGTGATATACTAACTTCAGACACTGTGGTGTCTTATGGCTGTTGTGTCTGGTTAGATCAGACGGTGCTATACTAACTTCAGACACTGTGGTGTCTTATGGCTGTTGTGTCTGGTTAGATCAGACGGTGCTATACTAACTTCAGACACTGTGGTGTCTTATGGCTGTTGTGTCTGGTTAGATCAGACGGTGCTATACTAACTTCAGACACTGTGGTGTCTTATGGCTGTTGTGTCTGGTTAATTTTAGACGGTGCTATACTAACTTCAGACACTGTGGTGTCTTATGGCTGTTGTGTCTGGTTAGATCAGACGGTGATATACTAACTTCAGACACTGTGGTGTCTTATGGCTGTTGTGTCTGGTTAGATCAGACGGTGCTATACTAACTTCAGACACTGTGGTGTCTTATGGCTGTTGTGTCTGGTTAGATCAGACGGTGCTATACTAACTTCAGACACTGTGGTGTCTTATGGCTGTTGTGTCTGGTTAATTTTAGACCGTGCTATACTAACTTCAGACACTGTGGTGTCTTATGGCTGTTGTGTCTGGTTAGATCAGACCGTGCTATACTAACTTCAGACACTGTGGTGTCTTATGGCTGTTGTGTCTGGTTAGATCAGACGGTGATATAGTAACTTCAGACACTGTGGTGTCTTATGGCTGTTGTGTCTGGTTAGATCAGACGGTGATATACTAACTTCAGACACTGTGGTGTCTTATGGCTGTTGTGTCTGGTTAGATCAGACGGTGATATACTAACTTCAGACACTGTGGTGTCTTATGGCTGTTGTGTCTGGTTAGATCAGACGGTGCTATACTAACTTCAGACACTGTGGTGTCTTATGGCTGTTGTGTCTGGTTAGATCAGACGGTGATATACTAACTTCAGACACTGTGGTGTCTTATAGCTGTTGTGTCTGGTTAGATCAGACGGTGATATACTAACTTCAGACACTGTGGTGTCTTATGGCTGTTGTGTCTGGTTAGATCAGACCGTGCTATACTAACTTCAGACACTGTGGTGTCTTATGGCTGTTGTGTCTGGTTAATTTTAGACGGTGCTATACTAACTTCAGACACTGTGGTGTCTTATGGCTGTTGTGTCTGGTTAATTTTAGACGGTGCTATACTAACTTCAGACACTGTGGTGTCTTATGGCTGTTGTGTCTGGTTAGATCAGACGGTGCTATACTAACTTCAGACACTGTGGTGTCTTATGGCTGTTGTGTCTGGTTAATTTTAGACGGTGCTATACTAACTTCAGACACTGTGGTGTCTTATGGCTGTTGTGTCTGGTTAGATCAGACGGTGCTATACTAACTTCAGACACTGTGGTGTCTTATGGCTGTTGTGTCTGGTTAATTTTAGACGGTGCTATACTAACTTCAGACACTGTGGTGTCTTATGGCTGTTGTGTCTGGTTAGATCAGACGGTGCTATACTAACTTCAGACACTGTGGTGTCTTATGGCTGTTGTGTCTGGTTAGATCAGACGGTGATATACTAACTTCAGACACTGTGGTGTCTTATGGCTGTTGTGTCTGGTTAGATCAGACGGTGATATACAAACTTCAGACACTGTGGTGTCTTATGGCTGTTGTGTCTGGTTAATTTTAGACGGTGATATACTAACTTCAGACACTGTGGTGTCTTATGGCTGTTGTGTCTGGTTAATTTTAGACGGTGATATACTAACTTCAGACACTGTGGTGTCTTATGGCTGTTGTGTCTGGTTAATTTTAGACCGTGCTATACTAACTTCAGACACTGTGGTGTCTTATGGCTGTTGTGTCTGGTTAATTTTAGACCGTGCTATACTAACTTCAGACACTGTGGTGTCTTATGGCTGTTGTGTCTGGTTAGATCAGACCGTGCTATACTAACTTCAGACACTGTGGTGTCTTATGGCTGTTGTGTCTGGTTAGATCAGACGGTGCTATACCTACTTCAGACACTGTGGTGTCTTATGGCTGTTGTGTCTGGTTAGATCAGACGGTGATATACTAACTTCAGACACTGTGGTGTCTTATGGCTGTTGTGTCTGGTTAGATCAGACCGTGCTATACTAACTTCAGACACTGTGGTGTCTTATGGCTGTTGTGTCTGGTTAGATCAGACGGTGCTATACTAACTTCAGACACTGTGGTGTCTTATGGCTGTTGTGTCTGGTTAGATCAGACGGTGCTATACTAACTTCAGACACTGTGGTGTCTTATGGCTGTTGTGTCTGGTTAATTTTAGACGGTGCTATACTAACTTCAGACACTGTGGTGTCTTATGGCTGTTGTGTCTGGTTAGATCAGACGGTGATATACTAACTTCAGACACTGTGGTGTCTTATGGCTGTTGTGTCTGGTTAGATCAGACCGTGCTATACTAACTTCAGACACTGTGGTGTCTTATGGCTGTTGTGTCTGGTTAGATCAGACGGTGATATACTAACTTCAGACACTGTGGTGTCTTATGGCTGTTGTGTCTGGTTAGATCAGACGGTGCTATACTAACTTCAGACACTGTGGTTTCTTATGGCTGTTGTGTCTGGTTAGATCAGACGGTGATATACTAACTTCAGACACTGTGGTGTCTTATGGCTGTTGTGTCTGGTTAGATCAGACGGTGATATACTAACTTCAGACACTGTGGTGTCTTATGGCTGTTGTGTCTGGTTAATTTCAGACGGTGATATACTAACTTCAGACACTGTGGTGTCTTATGGCTGTTGTGTCTGGTTAGATCAGACGGTGATATACTAACTTCAGACACTGTGGTGTCTTATGGCTGTTGTGTCTGGTTAATTTTAGACGGTGCTATACTAACTTCAGACACTGTGGTGTCTTATGGCTGTTGTGTCTGGTTAGATCAGACGGTGATATACTAACTTCAGACACTGTGGTGTCTTATGGCTGTTGTGTCTGGTTAGATCAGACGGTGCTATACTAACTTCAGACACTGTGGTGTCTTATGGCTGTTGTGTCTGGTTAATTTTAGACGGTGCTATACTAACTTCAGACACTGTGGTGTCTTATGGCTGTTGTGTCTGGTTAGATCAGACGGTGATATACTAACTTCAGACACTGTGGTGTCTTATGGCTGTTGTGTCTGGTTAGATCAGACGGTGCTATACTAACTTCAGACACTGTGGTGTCTTATGGCTGTTGTGTCTGGTTAGATCAGACGGTGCTATACTAACTTCAGACACTGTGGTGTCTTATGGCTGTTGTGTCTGGTTAATTTTAGACCGTGCTATACTAACTTCAGACACTGTGGTGTCTTATGGCTGTTGTGTCTGGTTAGATCAGACCGTGCTATACTAACTTCAGACACTGTGGTGTCTTATGGCTGTTGTGTCTGGTTAGATCAGACGGTGATATAGTAACTTCAGACACTGTGGTGTCTTATGGCTGTTGTGTCTGGTTAGATCAGACGGTGATATACTAACTTCAGACACTGTGGTGTCTTATGGCTGTTGTGTCTGGTTAGATCAGACGGTGATATACTAACTTCAGACACTGTGGTGTCTTATGGCTGTTGTGTCTGGTTAGATCAGACGGTGCTATACTAACTTCAGACACTGTGGTGTCTTATGGCTGTTGTGTCTGGTTAGATCAGACGGTGATATACTAACTTCAGACACTGTGGTGTCTTATAGCTGTTGTGTCTGGTTAGATCAGACGGTGATATACTAACTTCAGACACTGTGGTGTCTTATGGCTGTTGTGTCTGGTTAGATCAGACCGTGCTATACTAACTTCAGACACTGTGGTGTCTTATGGCTGTTGTGTCTGGTTAATTTTAGACGGTGCTATACTAACTTCAGACACTGTGGTGTCTTATGGCTGTTGTGTCTGGTTAATTTTAGACGGTGCTATACTAACTTCAGACACTGTGGTGTCTTATGGCTGTTGTGTCTGGTTAGATCAGACGGTGCTATACTAACTTCAGACACTGTGGTGTCTTATGGCTGTTGTGTCTGGTTAATTTTAGACGGTGCTATACTAACTTCAGACACTGTGGTGTCTTATGGCTGTTGTGTCTGGTTAGATCAGACGGTGCTATACTAACTTCAGACACTGTGGTGTCTTATGGCTGTTGTGTCTGGTTAGATCAGACGGTGATATACTAACTTCAGACACTGTGGTGTCTTATGGCTGTTGTGTCTGGTTAGATCAGACGGTGATATACAAACTTCAGACACTGTGGTGTCTTATGGCTGTTGTGTCTGGTTAATTTTAGACGGTGATATACTAACTTCAGACACTGTGGTGTCTTATGGCTGTTGTGTCTGGTTAATTTTAGACGGTGATATACTAACTTCAGACACTGTGGTGTCTTATGGCTGTTGTGTCTGGTTAATTTTAGACCGTGCTATACTAACTTCAGACACTGTGGTGTCTTATGGCTGTTGTGTCTGGTTAATTTTAGACCGTGCTATACTAACTTCAGACACTGTGGTGTCTTATGGCTGTTGTGTCTGGTTAGATCAGACCGTGCTATACTAACTTCAGACACTGTGGTGTCTTATGGCTGTTGTGTCTGGTTAGATCAGACGGTGCTATACTACTTCAGACACTGTGGTGTCTTATGGCTGTTGTGTCTGGTTAGATCAGACGGTGATATACTAACTTCAGACACTGTGGTGTCTTATGGCTGTTGTGTCTGTTTAGATCAGACCGTGCTATACTAACTTCAGACACTGTGGTGTCTTATGGCTGTTGTGTCTGGTTAGATCAGACGGTGCTATACTAACTTCAGACACTGTGGTGTCTTATGGCTGTTGTGTCTGGTTAGATCAGACGGTGCTATACTAACTTCAGACACTGTGGTGTCTTATGGCTGTTGTGTCTGGTTAATTTTAGACGGTGCTATACTAACTTCAGACACTGTGGTGTCTTATGGCTGTTGTGTCTGGTTAGATCAGACGGTGATATACTAACTTCAGACACTGTGGTGTCTTATGGCTGTTGTGTCTGGTTAGATCAGACCGTGCTATACTAACTTCAGACACTGTGGTGTCTTATGGCTGTTGTGTCTGGTTAGATCAGACGGTGATATACTAACTTCAGACACTGTGGTGTCTTATGGCTGTTGTGTCTGGTTAGATCAGACGGTGCTATACTAACTTCAGACACTGTGGTTTCTTATGGCTGTTGTGTCTGGTTAGATCAGACGGTGATATACTAACTTCAGACACTGTGGTGTCTTATGGCTGTTGTGTCTGGTTAGATCAGACGGTGATATACTAACTTCAGACACTGTGGTGTCTTATGGCTGTTGTGTCTGGTTAATTTCAGACGGTGATATACTAACTTCAGACACTGTGGTGTCTTATGGCTGTTGTGTCTGGTTAGATCAGACGGTGATATACTAACTTCAGACACTGTGGTGTCTTATGGCTGTTGTGTCTGGTTAATTTTAGACGGTGCTATACTAACTTCAGACACTGTGGTGTCTTATGGCTGTTGTGTCTGGTTAGATCAGACGGTGATATACTAACTTCAGACACTGTGGTGTCTTATGGCTGTTGTGTCTGGTTAGATCAGACGGTGCTATACTAACTTCAGACACTGTGGTGTCTTATGGCTGTTGTGTCTGGTTAGATCAGACGGTGATATACTAACTTCAGACACTGTGGTGTCTTATGGCTGTTGTGTCTGGTTAGATCAGACGGTGCTATACTAACTTCAGACACTGTGGTGTCTTATGGCTGTTGTGTCTGGTTAGATCAGACGGTGCTATACTAACTTCAGACACTGTGGTGTCTTATGGCTGTTGTGTCTGGTTAGATCAGACCGTGCTATACTAACTTCAGACACTGTGGTGTCTTATGGCTGTTGTGTCTGGTTAGATCAGACGGTGATATACTAACTTCAGACACTGTGGTGTCTTATGGCTGTTGTGTCTGGTTAGATCAGACGGTGATATACTAACTTCAGACACTGTGGTGTCTTATGGCTGTTGTGTCTGGTTAGATCAGACGGTGATATACTAACTTCAGACACTGTGGTGTCTTATGGCTGTTGTGTCTGGTTAGATCAGACCGGTGCTATACTAACTTCAGACACTGTGGTGTCTTATGGCTGTTGTGTCTGGTTAGATCAGACGGTGATATACTAACTTCAGACACTGTGGTGTCTTATGGCTGTTGTGTCTGGTTAGATCAGACGGTGCTATACTAACTTCAGACACTGTGGTGTCTTATGGCTGTTGTGTCTGGTTAGATCAGACGGTGATATACTAACTTCAGACACTGTGGTGTCTTATGGCTGTTGTGTCTGGTTAGATCAGACGGTGATATACTAACTTCAGACACTGTGGTGTCTTATGGCTGTTGTGTCTGGTTAGATCAGACGGTGCTATACTAACTTCAGACACTGTGGTGTCTTATGGCTGTTGTGTCTGGTTAGATCAGACGGTGCTATACTAACTTCAGACACTGTGGTGTCTTATGGCTGTTGTGTCTGGTTAGATCAGACGGTGCTATACTAACTTCAGACACTGTGGTGTCTTATGGCTGTTGTGTCTGGTTAGATCAGACGGTGCTATACTAACTTCAGACACTGTGGTGTCTTATGGCTGTTGTGTCTGGTTAGATCAGACGGTGCTATACTAACTTCAGACACTGTGGTGTCTTATGGCTGTTGTGTCTGGTTAGATCAGACGGTGCTATACTAACTTCAGACACTGTGGTGTCTTATGGCTGTTGTGTCTGGTTAGATCAGACGGTGCTATACTAACTTCAGACACTGTGGTGTCTTATGGCTGTTGTGTCTGGTTAGATCAGACGGTGCTATACTAACTTCAGACACTGTGGTGTCTTATGGCTGTTGTGTCTGGTTAGATTTAGACGGTGCTATACTAACTTCAGACACTGTGGTGTCTTATGGCTGTTGTGTCTGGTTAGATCAGACGGTGATATACTAACTTCAGACACTGTGGTGTCCTTATGGCTGTTGTGTCTGGTTAGATTCAGACGGTGCTATACTAACTTCAGACACTGTGGTGTCTTATGGCTGTTGTGTCTGGTTAGATCAGACGGTGCTATACTAACTTCAGACACTGTGGTGTCTTATGGCTGTTGTGTCTGGTTAGATCAGACCGTGCTATACTAACTTCAGACACTGTGGTGTCTTATGGCTGTTGTGTCTGGTTAGATCAGACCGGTGCTATACTAACTTCAGACACTGTGGTGTCTTATGGCTGTTGTGTCTGGTTAGATCAGACGGTGATATACTAACTTCAGACACTGTGGTGTCTTATGGCTGTTGTGTCTGGTTAGATCAG
>JAXIVJ010012137.1:0-41283 GCA_036785665.1 Chirona hameri | reverse complement strand
TAGCTTCTAGTTCTGGAGGCAAAATGTTTTTTTTAAAGGACACCCATATATGATCAACTGACATTTGGTGATATTGGTGACGTCAATATTGACCTGGCAAGAATCACGTTCGGTATCTGGGAAAATGGAAAATCATCCTCGATAATTTTCCGTCGCGGGCGAGAATTGTGGGAAATGTCCGGCGCAGGGTCGCTTGGATATTATCCCTTCGTCGTAGTCAGCTGACTGCCGCTGCGTTCACCAGCTGCCATTTGCTGTCTTTTATCTTGAGATGTTGCCCATGTGTATTCAAAGTAATTCCTGTTGCTTTTACGGTCGACTAATACCAATTTCACGCCTGAGTTGAGTTAAAGGAAATAGTTCACCTTGGATTTTTTTTTACCAAACACGATTTGATGATATTTTTAATACAATTTATTTTTATATTGTCAAAAATGGCCTTATATCGCGCCGATTCAGGACAGAAGGCCGTACATTTTTATTGATTATCAAAACTATATGCATACTCTCTGAGTCAAGAGTCCTGACGTCACGCGAATGTAAACAATGGTTCAGCCAGTCAGATTCGAAAGTAGTCGCGTAAAGGCGGCCGCAACACTACGCATTCGGCGCCCCATATCACTGCGAAATTCCGCCTCGGAAAATCGCGGCGATACCGCTGAATATCGTCTTTGTTCAGGCGGATTCGGCGCCGTCTGCTCGCGAGATTCCGCCCCGCCGACCTACAGCATGTCGCAACCTGTGCCTACAGCCTGTCACAAGGTAAATTAATGATGGCCATTTTTCGACGAAGATGTAAGTTTAGAACCACGAAACTTTTACATAATAAATTTAACAGCGGCAAGAGGATGCTGTGCAAAATGTGCACCTCTGTCTTGCATATATTCGCCACTGTTAGCCTGATCAATTTTGTTGTCCGCGGCTCCGCGGCGTTCAGTCGCGGAAAAAAGCTCGTTCGAATCAGCTTTTTTTCCGCCGGTCCGCCAGATGGCCGGCCGACGACATTCGTCCGCGATTTTTGACGTTTCGGCTGACGCGAAGGCGGAAAGTCGCTAAAGATGCGCGGAAAGTCGCAGCGATATCGCGACCTCCGCCCGCCGAATGGCCTAGTGTGCGGCCGCCTTAAGGATAGACTCGCATTGGAGATGTGCCAACCGGCGGCCGGCGATTCGCTTGCTAGCACCCAGACTTGTCAATGATTCACATTTGTCATGAGTCGATTCACAGTGATTCACGGACCATAATGAATGATTCAATCATGATTCAATCACTCAACATTACCATAATGAATGATTCAATCATGATTCAAATACTCAACATTACCATAATGAATGATTCAATCTTGATTCAATCACTCAACATTAAAGGGAAGTGTCGACTCCTATGTCTAACTCCTTTGATTTTGAATGTGCGACTCTAAGATTGTATGAGCGTGATAGGGAGGTCATGCTCTACCTGTGTGCCAATTTTCATGCACATCAGAATGGTCTGCTGTTTGACCTTAAACATATGGCCTGCTCTAACTCCTTTGATTTTAAATGTGCGACTCTAAGATTTTACCAGAATGATCACTAGGTCGTGATCTATCTGTGTACCAATTTTGAATCCAATCCAAATAGTCCGCGAATGTATTTCCGAATGTGAGCCAATTGGACACGCGTGTTGTTTATTTTGATTATAAAATGATATTTATAATATTTATTATAATTGCAAATTCCAAGTTCCAAAAACATTAATGACTTTACGTTTCACTTTTTTAAGCGAATAGAACATTTATTTTGATTTTGCATTAGGTATTTTTTTTTTATAAAGCATAATGTGGAATAAAGCGGCGACGATGCGACAGTGATATTTGGGACATGCGGAGGTCATGCAAATGTGTGTTTATGATTTAGTTTTTTATATGGTATAGCCTAGAAATTAGGAAAAGGTGGGTACCTTTTGATAATTTTTTCGTGTGAAAAAGGTGTGCGTGTACTGTGTGGCTTATGAACCAAAGTATGAGTTAGTTACCTTTTCTAAGTATTTAGGTACCTACCCCTAACCCTATTACAGGCTACAGCTCAGGACACAGAGCTCATATAATTGGCCATTAAGAGCCTGGTTTGTCCACAGGGCACAGATGAATGCTGGGCCGCTGGCATATTTTGTGGACAGTTTAAACTGTTCGACCAAAAAAGAATGATTCTTTGAGCAATGAATGATTCAATCAGCCTATTTTATCTGTATGAATGATTCAATCAGTGACTCACAACAGGTTTGTGCATGAGGTGAATCGATTCATGAGTCATTCATTTGAAATAAGAATGATTCAATCAAAAGTAGTCGATTCACATTGAATCATTGACAAGTCTGCTAGCACCAGCTGCAAGCTGATTGACTGATGTTATAGCCTCTGCCCCAGGGGCGGATCCAGGGGGTGGCCGCAGCGGTCGCCCCCCCCCCCCCCGCCATAAGGGCGCCCCACGTGCTGTCTGTCGCCGGGGGCCGCCAGGCGCCCGGCGAAGGACAGCCCGTGAGCACGCAGCGTCCCTATGGACCGCTTGTACGCCCTTTTGGGCGCCCTGTTGAAAGTAACTTACCGAGTATCAGGTCATACAGGTCATGACCTGGTCCTTTTGACCCGAGGCGCCCTTCCGGCCATTGACGGCGCCCTTTCGGCCATTGACGGCGCCCTTCCTGCCAGTGACTGCGCCCTTTCGGCCATTGACGGCGCCCTTTCGGCCATTGACGGCGCCCTTTCGGCCATTGACGGCGCCCTTTCGGCCAGTGACGGCGCCCTTTCGGTCAGTGACGGCGCCCTTTCTTTGGAAGGCGCCCCTAAATTGGCCTGCGGCCACCCCTCCTAAAATATCCTGAATCCGCCCTTGCTCTGCCCGGGCTAGAACGCAGTACAACATTCTTTCGCCAGCACCGCATTCCTTCGCCAAAAAAATCAAATATATTCGGCTGCAAAGTATTTTCAGTCAAGAAAACTTGCAGATAGGGGTTTCCCAACACGGGCTACAAAATTGCTATATCAGTTTAAAACTAATGTTGAAGGTGAACTATTTCCCTTAACAGCAACACCCCGCCGGTGTCCGGCTTTGAAGGGCGGATCTAGGATTTTTCGAAGGGGGGGGGGGACGGCTGACCCAGGGGCGGCATTTTCGCCGTCAAGGGGACCAATAAGGAGACTTTTATGGGTCTACAGGAGCGCCAAAGGTTAATAAAAAATCTGCAAAAATGGCGAATTCCCCTACACTTACTCATTTGCAGTTTGTCTTTTCGAGACAAAAAAATGTATAATTGGAAAAATGATAATGGATGTATTTTTTAAGCACTCTCACATGTAGGTATGTCGTCCGTCAGTTGCACGCATTTTCGTCAGTAACACGTATATTCGAGTGCGATCATGGATGTGCCTAGGTCTGTCACGGAAGGTCACACCTCTCTCTCTCTGGTCTGCCGAAATATACCCCTTCTCTTTAGCCTGACGAAATCCCCCCTCTCTCTGTCCTCTCTGACCTGTCGAAATCTACCCAACTCTCTGGTATGTGTTTGTTTAACGACGCATCTACGGGGAACTCCGTCCTGCTGAAACCCACCCACCCCTCTCTGCGGCCAGTCGAAATCATCTCATCCCTCTCCTTAGTTTACCTAAATCCACCCTGCCTGCCCCTTTTTCGGCCTGCCGAAATCCACCCGACCCTCTCCCCGGTCTGTCGAAATGCACGCTGTCTGGCCGACACAAATATATTGACTCCTCTCTCCGGTCTGTTTCTCCACTTCATTAGCACGATCGACGTAAGAGGCTTCTTGGCTCAGAAGTCAGGGGTGCATCAGTTTTAAAGACACTATGATCGCAAGGTCTTCTTCCGGCTTTCGAGGCAGCTCCGCTTCAGTAGTTCGGACCTTTATACCCAAGTACTTGTAACCTGGGGCGTCGCCAACAGGGGGCCTGGAAGACGGGCCCCGCCTGGATCGCTCCGGCCGGAGTCCCCCCCCCCCCGCCCTCCCCCAGTTCGCAGGATTTTAACATTAGCCCTATGTGGCTAGCCCACCAAACCTCTGGCCGCCCCCACTCAAAATTGTGTGGCGACGCCACTGCTGGATTGACAGCAGTGACCCCCCGGCTAATGACGGCGCCCATCTGGCCAGGGACAGCGCCCCTTCGGCTAGTGACGGCGCCCATATGGCCAGTGATGGCACTCCTCCGGCCAGTGACGGTACTATTGCGGCCAATGAAGACGCCCCTTCGGCCAGTGACGGCGCCTCTCCGGCTAGTGACCAAGCACCATGCATTGTCAAACACATTTATTCGATCACTGTCAGCATCAATGTCAGCCACCATGAATACCCTACCGATGCTTTCTGTTTCTACTCAGACCTGGTCAAGCGACGTCTGATGGAAGTGGTAGACAATAAGGACGGAAAGGCGCCTCTCGTCCAAATTGCATCGTAGCCACGTCTTTGCGGGGATATA
This sequence comes from Chirona hameri, assembly GCA_036785665.1. NCBI lineage: Eukaryota > Metazoa > Arthropoda > Thecostraca > Balanomorpha > Balanidae > Chirona > Chirona hameri. Next base: position 36,818 of record JAXIVJ010012137.1, on the reverse strand, counting down.
CTCTTGACTAGGATGACCTGCGTCGGTGTCAGCGGCCAGAGTCAGATGAAGTCAGTGCGCGGAGAGTACCGCGCCGAAGGTTTGTGACACGTAAAACTTTCGACTTCTAATAAACCTTTGAGCAAATATTGCGCGATCGGATATGGTTCATGCAAACAGGTCTGCTTAGTGCTTAGCGAAGGGCGCCAACACCAGAAACGCATTCAAACGTAAGGTTTGAACCAAAAACAAATATGCGCTCAACTTTGGCTGACAGCATGAAGAATAGAATAGACCGTAAGTCCAGGAGCTTCCCCGTCTCGGCATATCACTTTTTTTAGCGGGAAAGTCATTTAGGGCAGCCCCTGCCCCGTCCGGAGCAGAGTTCGCCATGGGCTGGGCTGGCCCTATGGGCCATGGGCTGGGCCTGGGCCGGGCCTCAACTTTAAGGAAATCACTGGGCTCTGGATGGGCCTGCACTGAGATAAAAAAGTTACTAGGGGTGGTTAGTTTTGGGCTAGTGTCAAAAATTACGAGGCCTTTACTAACCACCCCTAGTAAAACGTACTAGGGGTATTACCACCGGTTTTACTAGGGACCTGGTAACATTTACCAGCCCGAAAACCATGAGCTAGTCAAAGCTAACTATCCCGGTTACGACGGGGATAGTCACGCTTACTAGCCCGGTTACGAGGGGGTAGTACGCTTACTAGCCCGGTTACGACGGGGGTAGTCACGCTTACTAGCCCGGTTACGAAGGGTAGACACGCTTACTATCCCGGTTACGACGGGGGTAGTCACGTTTACTACCGCAAATACCAGGGTTCAGCGACGGTTACTAACCCTGGTACTAGGGGTATAGTAAGTGGTACTACCTCTCTTACCAGGGGAATTCCCTTTCTTACCAGCCCACTTACCACATATCCACCAGTTGCTGCAGCTTTTGCGTTGACTATTTTTCGCCAGAATATCTCAACAGGCAATTTTTTCCGGAACGAGATTTATTCGTACAGTAAACCGAGTTGAAACATCTGACATGACAGTTATTACAACAAACACGCGGCTGATCGCCTGCTCGGGAACGCCCCCCGAGCAGGCGATCACCGTGTTTTGCCCCCGAAGGGCAAAACACGGTTTCAGAACCTTTGGGGGCCATGACCAATTGGCACCCTGGATCCGCCCTTGGGTTGCTGTATTGCAACACGATTCATTCTATAAAAATATGCATGAAATAGGTTTCACATGCGTAACAAAATCACATGGGAGCCAACACAACTCGGTAACGGTGGGGCTGGCGTCACCGTCGCGACCGGGTAATCAAATCAAGGTTCAAAGTTACTATCACCGTTGTTGGTCTGGAGTCATGGGGAAGCTTTATGACGTCACCAGATTCTGGCTACGAGCGAATCTTAGGCCGACCCGATCGGATTTAATGGCCAGGTTAGGTTAGATTAGGTTAGTTTCATTAATTCCGACAGGTTCGGCCTACCGCTCGTAGCTATTAAATCGGGGCGGCCTAAGATTCGCTCGTAGCCAGATCTGGTGACGACATAAAGCTTCCCTATGACTCCAGACCAACAACGGTGATAGCAACCTTGAACCTTGATTTTATTGCCAGGCCGCGACGGTGACGCCAGCCCCACCGTTACCCAAAACTCTACCCCAAATTTCCTGGTAAGTTTGTTGACATTGTTCAAGAATTGTTCGGAGATGATTCCTCTGCCTGCATATTCATCTAACTAGAAAATGATACCATGGAAACTGTTCATAATGCAGTTAATACACTACCAACAAAGAGCAACAAGCATAAAGTACAACTTAACATGTGAGCACTCACCCCTCCAACACACGTAGGTTCGGCCTACGGTGGTGGAACACTTCCTCATGGTGGAACACTTCCGCACTCCCGTCACGCAGTCTCTGCAGTTGCGAATCGATATGGCTGCCACTACTAACAAAGAGCAACAAGCATTAAGTACAATGCAGAGAAACTTAACACTTCACCCCTCCAACACACGTACCGACGCAGCCAGGGGCGCAGCCAGGGGGGGGGGGCAATTGCCCCCCCCCCTTACGGGTCACAGGGGGCCCCGCCGAGATTGGCCCAGGTACCATTTGCATTAGCTAAATGGCTTTAAAAAAGTCACAGAGGAGCCCTCAAACCAGGCAAGGGTCACTCTGGTGCATGTCAAGGGCCCTCAGAGACGCTGAAGGACTTTCGAAGCCGGCCCAGGGGGCCTCTTAAAAATGTCCAGGGGCCCATTGAGCCCACCGAGGGGCCCAAAAAACTGTCCAGGGGCCTCTCCAGCATGTCCAGGGGCCCATTGAGCCCACTCAAGGGTGCAAAAACATGCCCAGGGACCTTTCGAGCATGCACTGGGGCCCATTGAGCCGACTCAGGGGCCCCAAAAAACCTGCCCAGGGGCCTCTAGAGCATGTCCACTTGTCTAGGGGCCAATTGAGCCCACCCACGACCCAACAAACCTGCCCAGTGGCCTCTCGAGCATGTCCAGGGGCCCATTGAGTATGTTCAGGGGCCTCTCGAGCCTGGCCAGGGGCCCATTATAGTCTCTTTTGGGGCCTCTTGAACCTGCCCAGGAGCCCATTATAGTTTTCCCAGAGGACCATCGAGTCTGTTCAGGGGCCTCTCGAACTTGCCCAGGGGCCATTAGAGCCTGTCCAGAGGCCTCCCGAGCTTGCCCAGGGGCCCATTGAGTCTGTTCAGGGGCCTCTCGAACCTGCCCAGGGGCCTCTCGAACTTGCCCAGGGGCCCATTGAGTCTGTTCAAGGGCCTCTTGAACCTGCCTAGGGGCCATTAGTCTGTTCCGGGGCCTCTCGAGCTTTCCCAATGGTCCATTGATCCTGTTCAGGGGCCTCTCGAGCTTTCCCAATGGTCCATTGATCCTGTTCAGGGGCCTCTCGAACCTGCACAGAGACTATTAGAGTCTGCTTAGGGGCCTATCGGCTTGCCAAGGGGCCATTGAGTCTGTTCAGAGCCCTCTCAAGCTTATCCAGAGGGCCATTGAGTCTGTGAACGGGGCCCTCGAGCCTACCCAGGGGTTGCTAGCCGTCGCCTGCAGCGCCTGCTATAGCTGGAGCGCCCATGCTAGCCGTGGTCGGCGCGGTTATAATGAGCGGTAATGTGCTGTACTCTGACCCACCTGGTGCAATGTTTTCTTGGGTTTCAAAATGGTTATTTGATAAGTCTGATGCGTTTTTGAATTCGTGGAGGGGGGGGGGTGATGGTAGTACAAAACAATTTAACAATTTTCCTCTCAGGAGTGTGTGCTGCAATATTTGTCAGCCAGGGGCGTCGCCGACGGGAGGGTCGGGGGAGGTCTGGGCGAACTCCCCCCACTTTTTGAAGGCGGTGGAGGGTCGACCCCCCCCCCCCCCCCCCTCCCCACACACACACACACTTTTTGAGGGAAAAAATAACAATTTATCGTAAAAATTGTCTTTGCAGTGTAGTAAAAATCCGTGTCAAAAACTGGAAAATTTCGCGCCGCTTTTATTTATTTATTTATTTATTTATTCGTTCTATCACCAACAGAGAATGCCTCCACTTACAGGTGAAGTCAAATACAATATAAACATAAGTTAGTTGCTTGGTCAGATATACATATAAAAATAAGTTAGTCACTTGGTCACAATATCACAGTTGGCTTACATACTTGATGACGATGCGTTTAAAAGCACAGAACGTGTCATTAAAAACGTCAGCATGGTTTGTGCAATTTAAAAAGGCGTTCGCCACACGCGGCAAACGACAAAACATTCCCGACTGCACAGTGATCACACGCGCGCGAGGTTCACCGAACAGTTTGTTGGCGCGAGTAGACCGAGTAGGGGCGTGTAAAGCAAAACTGGAAAGTAGATCCGCGCAGTCGATTTTTTGCCGGAAAATGTTTCGGATAAAGAGAATGTCGTGCTGCGTTCGACGGGAATTGAGAGAGGGAAGCGTGAAATGACACTTGTGTCATGCCGCTTCGCGGCATGACACAAGTTTCGCAATTGCTTATACAAATTTGGAAAATGGGAAAAAGAATTGCATTAAGTGTCTGGCAGAGGCTCTCCTTAGCGGTTATTGCTGGCCTCAGGGCCCATTCCCTTCATAAAATATTCACTTATAAGTTTCAAGCAGGCTACATGAAAAAGGCGACGCGAACGCAAAGACGAGGAGATAGGCACCCGGAAGCTGCTCCAGCGGTGCACAATTTGCTGGACCGAAGAGCTAATAGTCGAAACAGGCCAGGACCATCTCCCCAAGCCATCTCACCTCACGGTCTGGTTCCAATATTAACATTTCGTTTTCCAGGACCTAAAATTAACATTTTCACGCCGCTTCGCGGCGTCACATCGGTAGTCATCGTCATAACGAAGCCATAGTCATCGTCATCGGTTCGTCGTAAAGCTGAATTGAATGAATATCATTTTTAGCTTATTATCCTCTACAAGGCACACCGCCTATATTTCTGGGTTTTATCAGGCAAAACCGTAAAAATTTCGCGCCGCTTCGCGGCGCTAACTAACAAGTACATACCTACCTACTATAGCATTAAAAAATGCTGCAAAGGCTTAAATACTCGTATCAAAATGAGGGTACATTTTTTCGTCATTTCAGCCGCCCCCACACTCAAAGCCGACCCCCACCTGTTGTCATGGCTAAGATATGTTTTCTCTCCTGTACGTAACAATACAAATTAGTAATGCGCTCAGTACAATGTCTACTGAGGGTCCTGGTCCAATCCAGCTCATCAAAAGTAGACAAGAAAAAATGCTAAAAAGGGGGCCTCACAAAATAAAGTGGCCGAAATCCGTAGAGTTTTTCATATCCAGGGGTATTTTTTGGGGGTAGGGGGCCTCTCCCAGGTGCTTGCCCCCCCCCCTTTCTGAAGGTCTGGCTGCGCCCCTGGACGCAACACGCACTTACACCAACGCAGTTTGAATGCACTTGAACGCATGCAGTTTCTGCTTGCGAATCAAGATGGCTGCCGCGTGTGCCGAATTCAGAGGGTAGTTAAAGGCCTGGTAAACGGGGCGAGCCCCCTGGCAAGCACTCTAGTAGGCAGCGTGTCGCGCGTGTGCCGAATGCAGGGGTAGTTCAAGGACTGGTTCAAGGGCGAGCCCCCTGGTAGGCACTCTAGTAGGGAGATCATACTAGGGTCTCTACCATAGGTGAGACCCTGGTACTGAATACTACCATTAGTACCAGGCCTTGAAGGGTGGTATCTTGGGTGGTAGAAGGGCTTTACTAGGGGGGCTGGTAAGACCCATAGTATCTTTTTCTCTCAGTGTGGGCCTGACAATTTAGAAGTAATGCGCGTGTCGCACAAGCTCAGGTCAGTGCTAAAAATATTTTAACCAGCAGTTCACTTACACAGCAACACACTGTTGCTGTTGCTGTAGCTTTTTTTTGGTTAGCATAGTTGGTTCATTGTTTCACATATACAAGTAAATATGCTAGGATAATGATTGCAAATTTTATGAAAATAATGATATAAAATATAATAAATAATAATGATTTGAACGGGCCGGACCGGGCCTGGGCCTCAATATTATGAATTTGACCGGGTCTGGTCCGGGCCTGGGCTTGGTGTTCATGGGCCTGAGCCGGGCCGGGCTGGGGGTTGGTGGGCGGGGCGGGGCGGGGCGGGGCGGGGCGGGGCGGGGCGGGGCGGGGCGGGGCGGGGCGGGGCGGGGCGGGGCGGGGCGGGGCGGGGCGGGGCGGGGCGGGGCGGGGCAGGGCAGGGCAGGGCAGGGCAGGGCCGGGCTGGGGGTTGGTGGGCCCGTGACGAACACTGGTCCGGAGTGATATGCCATTCTACCTCAATTGAAGGAATAGCATCACTGAAACTATTGTTCTTCTTGTCTTCCATGAGTGACACTCAGTAGCGTGCGCAGAAATTCACAAAGGGTCGGCTTCAGGGCCATTACTTGGCCCTTTGTCAGCCTGTGGACCAGTGTTCGTCCGGGCCCACCAACCCCCAACCCCCAGCCCAGCCCGGCCTGCAGGCTCATGAACACCAAGCACAGTCCCGGACCAGGCCCGATCAAATGTATAATATTGAGGCCTTCAAATATTTATAGGCCTGACAGAACCATTGACATGTCTGGGCGGACCCCAGGCTGGTCTGAGAGGGCGATTGTCGAGGCCTGAGAGGGCCGCACCTCCGGCCGTCACTGGCCGGAGGGGCTCCGTCACTGGCCGGAAGGGTGCCGTCATTGGGTGGAAGGGCTCAGTCACTGGGCGGAGGGGCGCCGTTATTTGCCGGTGAGGCCCCGTCACTAGACGGAGGGGCGCCATCACTGGCCAAAGGGGCATCGTCACTGGCCACAGGGGTGCCGTCACTGGCCGCAAGAGTGCCGTCACTGGCCAGATGGGCACCGTCACTAGTCGAAGGGGCGCCGTCACTGGCCAGAGGGGCACCGTCATTAGCCGGAGGGACGCTGTCACTGGCCAGATGGGCGCCGTCATTAGACGGAGGGGCGCCGTCACTGGCCGGAGGGGCACCGTCATTGGCTGGAGGGGCGCAGTCACTGGCCGGAGGGGCGCCGTCATTAGCCAGAGGGGCGCCGTCATTAGCAGGAGGGGCGCCGACACTAGCCAGAGGGGCGCCGTCACTGGCCAGAGGGGCGCAGTCACTGGCCAGATGGGCGCCGTCTTTAGACGGACCGGGGCGCCGTCATTGACTGGAGGGGCGCAGTCACTGGCCGGATGAGCTGGCCAGAGGAGCCTATGTCCGCGCCTTCGGCGCGGAAATTGGTCTGCTTACGAGGCCCTTCCGCGCCTTCGGCGCGGAGGGGGCGCCTCTGGCGCGGAGGGGGCGCCTCTGGCGCGGGGGGGGGGGGCGCCCTGCGCCTTCGGCGCATGGGGGGGGGGGGCACCCCCTGTATCCGCCCCTGTCGGCTTTTGACGAGGGTGTTTGTCGTCTGCGTGGGTGGCCTCAGTCGGCGTCTGCACTGTCGGAAGCTTCTGGTGTCCACACGGCCGCCGTTCTGTCCATGTTCAATTTGGCAAATATATAGCTTTTGCAAAGTTTCTCTTCTTTTACTTATATATTTTGTGCCTCGCTTTGTTTCTTTTGGGTGTAATTTTAAAATGTGGCTCGCTACAGAAACATTATTTCAACTTAAAACCAGTAAAACACCGTTTGCAGCTACCTAGCATAGCTTTGGAGATCTTGAGGACCGATACCCACTCCTCGTCGCGTCGGTTCGATATTGGCCAAGGCCAAGGCTGTATAAACCAAGGCCAATATGTATAAACATATTGGCGTGGAGTGCAAATATAGAAGATCAGGGAAAAGTATAAAGGTATTTTAGGAAGAATTTGGTAGCAATACTCTGACAAGAGGATGAACTCTGTTCACATTTTATTTACACTTGCTATTGCAAGGTTTCTATTGGTCAATACAAACCCAATAGCAGGTATGATTGGCTTAAACACGCTCGGAGAAAAACATGAGTGAACTCAAGTTACTGCCATACAGTGCTGTCATTTTGCGCGGGAACTTCGTCAACATTTTGTTGACATTGTTTGCAAGGATACAGCTGTACGAGAGCGCGCGAGCACGCTGTATGCATCTGTCTTTTATTCGTTTCGTATTTGTGGAAGAGTATGTGTAAAACTTGTAATTAATTCGTCGGACATCAGATATTTGGTTGGTGTCTTTTGTGGAAGCTGCCTCTGAACAGGTAGGTATCGGCATGGATAGAGTTTTACCCATGGCATCAGTATAGATTAGGTAAATATTTCTGGTGCCAACAATGCAAATAGACGGTTTGAGTTGTCTAATTATTGCTATAAGGTTTCTTGTTTTGTTGGGGATTACACAATTGACATGGACCATGTTCCTTAGGGCTTAGTATATCTCATTCCCTTGCAGTATGTTGATGTTCATTGATACACATCAATGGGGTGCTTTAGCTAGATAGTTCATTTTCCAGGGTCGCATCTATGAAAACAATTTGAGAAATGATATGGTGAATGGCATTCAGTAGGGTAGGACAAACAACAGTAACAGTGGGGCTGGCATCACTGTCGTGGCCAGCGTCACAAGCAAATCAAGGTTCAACTTCAAGGTTAGGTATAGGTACTATCACCATTGTTGGTCTGGAGTCATGGAAGCCTGTATGATGTCACTATATTTGTATTTATCACTAGATTTTGATTCATTTTGAGTCTACAAGATGTCTGGAGGGAGGGGGCGACAGCCCCCTGGTAGGTTCTGCAGCACAGCAAGTGAATGCGAGCAGAGCGTTCAAAATGTGGGTCCCTGCGACCATAATTGTTGTAAAGATTAGTTCAGGGTTGATTATGTTATTACTAATATTACTAATATTTAACTAATATTTTAATATAACATATATTATGTTATTACTAATATTACTAATAATAAACAAACCTGACCTAAAGCCCAGGCTACACTATGCATGATTTCCTGATAATCATGTGCGTGTTATCTGTGTTGTCAGGATTTGCGTGACAGAGCAAGTTCAGCTCTTACCTGGTTCTCTTACCTGGTTGGGTTCCCATTGGTCGGATAAAAGAAAATCAAGGGGACAGGGTAAAAGGAAAGGAACCCTAGACTCTGAGACGCGCCGGTTCTTAAAGTATTAGTAAATTAACAAGGATAGGGAAGTTCCTAACCGGAAATTGTACGTCTCCCAATTTGATTGGCAATGACATAGCCATTATTCATGAGAACAATTTGGAATAATTAACACATAAATATAGCCTAGCCTATGGATTCGACTATCATGCAAAATCGTACAGACGGTCATGTAGACAGGATTGCAGCACATGCTTGAAGCATGAGGGATTGGGAGCACACACAGCGGTAGTTGGTAGTGAGTTCCACACAGTAGTACAACAAACAGGGAAAAAAACGCTTCCTGACGTCAGTACGAGTGAATATCGGGAACACCTTGAAGCAGTGACCTCTAGTTCTACTTTGGGGAGCAATGCCGAAAAGATCCTCAGGGGATAGGCAAGATTTCCCATTGAAAATCTTCCAGCACTGAATTAGGTCAGCATGCAGTAGCCTACCTTGCACAGAGTAAAGGTTCAGTGCCTTTAAACGATCAGCATAGCTTAGGTCGCCTAACCCCGAGATGTGCTTAGTCCATTTCCTCTGTACGTTCTCCAAGAGACGCAAGTCTTCAAGGTAGCCAGTAAACCAGACGCATGAACAGTACTCTATGATGGGTCGGATATGAGTAGTGAGCAGGAAGAGCATGAATTCAGGGGATCGGCAGACAGTGGACTTCAGGAAACTTTGGGCTAAACCACCTGCCTTGTGGGCAACAGTCTGGATGTGCTCATGGAATTTCAGATCTGTATCTATAGTAACTCCAAGGTCGACGTGGGAAGTGGCCGGGTGGATTTGCAGTCCATTAAGGTAATACAGAGGAGGTGTAAGGTCAGCACATCGTTTAGAGAATCGGAGAACGGCACATTTCTTTGAGTTCATGTGTAGGCCCCAAGACGCTGCTGTGGTATGCAGCAGGTCAATATCTCTTTGGACATCTGCGGTGGAAGAGTGCGGCTGAGTGGGGGGCGAGGGTGGCCTGAGATTGACACATGCATACATCTTAAGGTCGTCTGCGAATATCTTGTAGGCACTTCGCAGTTGGGAGGTAACATTGTTAATGTAAATCAAAAACAGCAGTGGGCCAAGCACTGAGCCCTGGGGGACACCACTCAGTACGTTTCTGGGTTGGCTGAGATGGCCTTTCACGCATACTCTCATTTTTCTATCAGTAAGGAAAGAAAAAATCCATTGCAACACATGTCCGTTAACTCCAATAAAGCCCAATTTAGCAATCAATAGGTCGTGACATACAACATCAAAGGCTTTACTAAAATCAAACAGGATTACATCAGTTATGCCTCCCCTATCAGTATTGAGGGACACTTCATTGTAAACCAGCAGTAGTTGGTCCATAGTGGATCTCCCGGCTCTAAAGCCGTACTGATGGGGAGAGAGCAAGTGGTTAGTTTCAAGATAATTTCTGAGGTGTGAGCACACAATACGCTCCATTGTTTTACAACAAACTGATGTGAGACTTATAGGTCGGTAGTTAAGTGGGTCATACCGAGGGCCCTTTTTGAATATGGGAATTACCAGTGATGATTTCCAGGTAGAGGGTACGCCCCCCTCCCATAATGATTTACTATAAATTAAGTGCAATGGGTAGGCTAGATCCTCGCCACAGTTCTTCAACAGAAGTGGATGTATGCCATCTGGGCCCATGGCTGAGTTTCCATCCAGTTCAGCTAGGGCGGCACGGACGTCGTTGACAGATATTATTATATCGTTAAGTGAGCCATCAAAGAACTGATTGGGTGCTGGGTTGTCAGGAGTGTTCCTTGTGAACACAGAAACAAATGCTGCGGCGAATATTTCGGACATAGGTCCAGCTTGATCAGTGAGGTTTCCTGAATTGAGTTTAAGCGGTCCAACCGTCGGGCGACCAACTTTTTTGTTTCTTATATAAGAGTGGAGAAGCTTTGGCTTCTCTTTTTATTTAAGCATCAATCCTTTCTCGTACTCTACTTGGGACTGGATCGCAAAGTTTCGGTACTGTCGGTTTATGGCAGCAAAGGTAGCATAGGCTGAGAGCGCTCCCGTGGAGCGTCTGCCGAGATACCCTCTGGCAACTTTGTACTTGCTCCAGGCACTTTGTCGTAGGTGGATAAGGGACGTAGGTGGTCTGGTTGACCAAGGAGGTTTCCGGTCGGCAGGAGGTTTCAGGGGAACGTTTTCCTCAATCAAGTCTGTGATCAGCGAGGCAAAATGGTTGAACGCTTCTTCTGAGTCGCGGTATGCTAGCTCATTGTCCCAGTCAATGGTTCCCAGACTGCGGCGGATGGCTCCGTAGCGGCCTCTATGTCAGGCTCTCATATGGCCAACAGTTGAAAAATCAGGATCGGGGTCAATTGCATTGGCGAAAACATAATAAAAAATAGTGGCGCAGTGGTCGCATCCGGGGAGCGGTGGAATGGCCTCCACAAGACCCACACGGTCGGCTTCTGATGTGAGCACCAAGTCGAGGATATTTCCGGATCTAGGGTAGGTAGGCTCAGATACCCACTGGGTGAGGCCCAGTGAATTAAATACAAAAAAGAAACTTCTTTCCATTGGTGTGGCATGAAGGGATGGATTTTCTGAAGTCCAGTCTAGATTGGGCAAGTTAAAATCGCCAAGAACTATCACCTCTTTACCTACACAAAAGTCTGCAATGAATGCGGAGGTCAGTTCATCATTATCAGTAGAGTTAGATGGGGGTCTGTAAGCAAGCAAAATGTAAACATTGTAAGATATCAGATGGAATGTTAGGATGTTAGGAAGATGGTAAGTGATTTCGCCCAGCATGAGTCTCTCATTGACATACGCACACACTCCGTGCTTGGGTACTGAACCAGCAGCATCGTTGCGTATGATGTTGAAATGAGGCATGCAAACAAATGAGTCTGCTATGTGAGGGAGGAGGCGAGATTCAGTGATACACACAATATCTAAATGGAGCGATCTGATTGTGTCAGCAAGAATACCGTGCTTGGAAGCTAGGCCATTTAAGTTAATCTGGGCAATTTTGACGAGGGTCGAGTTAGGCAGAACATCTAGTTTCCCGGGACAGGTGAGGCGGTTTGGGCACTGGCAGCCTGGGGAGCAGTCATGGGAGCTTCGGCTTGGGTGGTTGGGAGGGCTGCCGGCGTGGCCAGAGCAACCAGGACTGCCTGGGGAGGGGATGGAGCACCTCCCTCAGCACCCCGCACTCCCGGACCATCCTGGGCCCTACGAGCCTGCCGCCGTTGGAACATTTCAGACCTTTGGGCGAAAGTAAGGTCTCGTGAGATGAAAACAGAGTCATGGGCTGTTCCCCGCAGCAGCTTGGCCTTATCCAGAATTTGCTTGCGGAGGCCATCATCAGTCATTTTGACTCTGTAGATATGTGCATGCCCAGAGACTGGTGAGATTTCAGACAGGTCCACTCTAGTGCCAAGCTGTTCCTGGGACAGCTGGCCAAACTTTGTAGCAAAGTCAGTGGGGGAGTTGGCTTTCAGGCCTTTTACTATGATGGACTGACGACGTTTGTCACGTTCCTTCATCTCTCGCAACTCCTCACGGATGGCTGACCTGTACTCGGGTGTAGGCTGGTGGAAGACAGCCTGGGGTGGAGCGGCTGTAAGTTGGTTGGCCTGGGGTGGAGCGGCTGTAAGTTGGTTGGGTGCCTGAGGAGGGGCTTGAACTGGGGTCACTTGTCGGGAGGGCTGAGAGGCTAGGGCCCGGACCTGGGCAGTCAGTTCTTTCACAACACCGCAGATTCCCTTGATCTGCTGGAACAATTGCTTTACATTTTCTGCAATGTGGGGTTCGGTGCTGCTGGAGGGAGAGTTACCTCTGGCAGTCACAAAGGTAATCCTGCACTGCATACAGGAGAATCTAATGCCAGCACCATTGTACCTGCCAATGGCTTCAATCAAATCCAGAGGGAGTCTAGAGCACGTCTCGGTGTTATGGGCCCAAGTTTCACAGTCATCACACCCAATGTCATCTTCTCCCACATCCAAGCAGCATGATCCACAGAGTTGGACTCCAGTTTGGGCATTCTGCATTGGGCCACTAGAGGTACTGGCACTACAGCCTCTTCTACCTGACTGGCTAGCACGTGTACGAGGCATGCTGGATTAGGTCATGCAGCACAGACACAGCAACAATGATAGCATGCTCAGCTGATAGTAAATGCATTGGGTGAGCTACACTGGCAAATCACACATATCCCAGTCAAGGAAATTCCGCAGACATGTCACGGACGGAATGATGAAAAGTTCAAAATTCTGACTTGTTGCTGTGTTTTGCAAGATTGCGTGTTGCAGGGTTTTATCATTTTGGTTTCATGTATTGTGGTCTGTACTAGACCTAAACTTGAATATTTTGTGCTGAGTATCGTGGCAGAGGATGAATGAAGAAAGTGTTTAAGCAAATTGTGAGTGTTGAAACTTGTGTTGAAGCTGGTAGATATTTATGCAGTGGTTTATCGATTTAAACAAAATGCAGTAGTTTATCCATTTACCTTGCATGATTTGCTTGACCAGCGGATCCCGGATGTCAAGGAAGTTCTGCAAACATGGAGAACATGCGCGTGATTTCCTTGACAATCACGCATAGTGTAGCCTGGGCTTAACTTTACAGACAGCAATTACAGTTGCAGGGACCCACATTTAGAATGCCTCGCTCTCTGCACTGCAGAACCTACGGGGGGGGGGGGGGGGGGGGCTTTCAGCCCCTGGACCCCCAGACCATCTCATAGACTGCTGTGAATCAAAATCTAGTGACGTCATACATTGTCATAGTCATATCATCATCGTCATCATATAATTGTTAACTGGGATAATACTTGAGAACTGTTCAATGACACTTTATGTTTCTGGAAGTAAGACATGCTTAATTGAAATGGGCGACACTAAATCAACTGTCAAAAATACTTTAATTTGTGGTAATTATTTGATTTGCTGGTATTTTCCCAATTTCTCTGGTATTCTTCTTTGATTTCCTGCTATCAGAAAACTGTACTAAAAAACAGGGAAGTTTCTAGTACTTTTTCTGATTTGATAATACAACTTACTGAATCTTAGGCAAATCTTCCTGACATTAAACCAAATCTGGTATATTCTTTTGAGTACTTATTTTTAAACTTGGAATAACCACCCCTGTGGCGCAGTTGGCAAAAGCGCCTGCATTGGGAGTGAGAGGTCCTTGGGTCAGGTCTGACCGATGGCAGTTTTTTCATCGACCGGCTCCTGCCCAGGAGATGACAGTAACTGGAGAGTGTTCGCTTGGTTGCGGGGTTAACGCTGTGCCAGCCAGCGCCCGTGGCTGTTGGGACACAGGCCTGATCCGCCTTTAAACAGATCCTTCAGTCCGGTGGCATGTCCCGAGGGCACGGCCTCGCTTCATGTCCCCGATCAGTCCTCTGATTCGCTGGCCCAGAGAAATCGGGATAGCCCCAGTGTGAGCACGAGCGCCACCTGGGGTCACTGACAGAAAGCGTGTGGTCACAACTGTCACGCTAGGCGGGTGCCGAAAACAATGCACCTCTGTCGTGTATATAGTGTACCATGTGTCATGTGTGTGTATGACTAACTGTGTGTGCGTGCATCTAACGAGGAAAAGAACAGGTCTGGTGCCAAACATATTTAAACAAAGTTTAAACTTGGTATAATCATTCGGTTTGGCTACGTTTCAAGCAAAATTGTTAGATCCTTCCAAACTAGTACAACGGTTTGGTGTGTTGTGTGGGAATGTGCAGGGTTCAACAGAATAGAACCAATACTACCATATTATATCAACAGTGTTATTTTTTAAAAAATCATCATAATTGAGTATTCAGGCAGTAGACCTGAAGGATTGTGACAATAAGCGACAGTAATTTCCTCGAAGATACTGCCAAAGAAAGCATGGAGGCAATGGGACCATGGGACCTCTTGAGCTTCAAAAAAACACAGCCGAGTGTCTACTATAGGGCGCCCATTCCAGTGTGAAGAGGCCCTTTTTAATCATGGATACTCATTTTAACCCTTAGGGCACCAATCCCAACATTGTAACAGTAATTCGGACCTACAGTATGCCAAAGGGGTCCACCGAAGTCTGAGGGGCCCACTATTGATGTGTGGTGGCCTCCATGACCGAATCCTGGATCTGCCACTGGCCCACTTTGTGCACCATAATGCATTTTTGGACTGGTTGAGACGAGCTATGTTGCCATATAGCCTGGTAGCTGCGGTGCCAGGCTATAGCAGTTTTGTAGCCCGTGTCGGGAAACCCCTATCTGCAAGTTTTCTGGACTGAAAAGACTAGCCGAATGTATTTGATTTTGTTTGGCGACGGAATGCGGTGCTTACGAAAGAATGCAATGCTTACGATAGCCTGGCCAGAGGCTATACAATCAGCCAATCAGCTTGCAGCTGAAGTTGGGCGCCTTATACTGTGCTAGCACGCAAACTCTCTAGTGTGAGTCTATAATGCGAGTCTCTAATGCGAGTCTATCCTTACGCGACTACTTTCGAATCTGATTGGCTGAACCATTTTTTTCCTTCGCGTGATGTTAGGACCCTGACCCAGAGAGTATGTATATGGTTTTGATCAAATTAATAATTTACGACCTTCTGTCCTGAATCGGCGCGATGAATGGCCATTTTTGACAATATAAAAATACATTGTATGACAAAATATTATCGAATCGTGTTTGGAAAAAATCCAAGGTCAACTATTTCCTTTAAACCCAAGACAAGTTATGTTTCTGAAACATGCTTTTCCTCTTAGACACTAGCTATAGAGGCCGACCACCGCAACAGACTAACAAATCAGAAATAATACCACATATTTAGGTCCTTGTTATAGTCAGTCTAGGGTCATCTCAGTCGTATGTCAGATCTGGCAACTTTTATACCAGCGAATTTACCTCTAAACAAGGCAAAATGCTAGAAAGTAAGATAAAATACTACGATATTGTTATAACTTGAAGTTCAAGAAAAAAATACCATTAATATCCCTACATTAGGGTAGGACATTCAAACTTCCCCAATGTAAATGCCACTGAACTGATTTTGCAGGAAAGCTGTCCACCATGACGACTCTGACCATTGATCCGATGCTGATGGCCGACCTGTCCGCCACCTGCAACAGTCTAGGATATCTGGATGATGCCACAGGAAAATACCAAAAGGAACCAGAATGTCTTGGTAAGAAATGCCTGTTTGTTCTTGTGTCACTGTGCTCTTTCTAAAAAATGCATGGCTTAAAAGGTGAAGACACATTTACTTCACATCGACATCCTCATTTTATTCAGCCTAGACACATCCACATTTTATTCAGCCCAGACACATCCACATTTTATTCAGCCCAGACACTTCCACATTTTGTTCAGCTCAGACACATCCACATTTTATTCAGCCTAGACACATCCACATTTTATTCAGCCCAGACACATCCACATTTTATTCAGCCCTGTCCAATTTGTGATGCATATTAAGTTAAAATTTGTGCTTAAAGTGCTTATGGTTTAATTCGACTATGAATTGGTAACAACATCTTTCACCAAAGCTGGATTTGCAGTAAACCCTTGTTATAGCATCATATATAGGGGAGGTCTGACATTTATTTGTAAGTTCGAAAGCTTGGCTATTGTACATTCAGCATGTTGACACTTGTAGCAAACTTGTTGAGTGCACAGCAGGGAGATCATCTGGTGGCATGTTCCTATTATAGCCTCCTGATTTCAATTATTTGGAATTAATGTGTTTACTTAACAAGTGCTTACACAATCAACACGAGCATAGATGAGTGAGGACTGGGCGAATGCGAGGGCGGGCAGGCAGTGCTGGCCGCGTGGCCGTAGTAAAGGTGACGCTTGCGAGTCTTGGTCATACCGAACATTGGTTCGCCCCCCCCCTTGTACTGAACTGTTGTTGTTTATGTACACTGATTGCTACTCACTGGATTACGGTGTTCGGGAAAACCCTTGTTATATCGGCCTTTCTTTCGTTATAGGCGATGGCCGGTGCTGGTTCGGCAGGACGATCTTGTTCGTTGATGCGATGCTCCGCCTATGGGCTCGGTATTGTGACGGTTTACGGTACCTAGTTTAATGGGTTCCAGGTCACGTCTTCATTTCACATTTCTTCTCTTGTTACAGGATTTAAAAAAAAAAAAACATTTCTTTCTTTCAGAATGTGTCAAGGACATAGTACGGTTCCTGCGTCGAGATGACGAAAATCACGAAATTCGCCGCGCCTTGGGAGAGACGAAGGTAGTGGTGAAAGACCTGATTCCGATAATTAAGCATCACTCGGGTGATGCTGAGCTGCTGGATGTTACTCTCAGGTGAGCAATTTAACACGGCAATGCTCGTGCTCTATCACCACTCACAGGAAATGGACAGTTGAATGCATAAACGAACGAACGCATAAATGAATGCCAGGTAGAAGGAAGGAGGAAATTACAAAAAATCCACACCAATTAATTAACCATTTCGAGTTATTGAATGAATTAAATCGACGAACAAACATAGGAAAAAGCCAATATAACATCGTTAGGATATTATCACAAAGAAAACCGAATAACTAGCGGACAATCAACTGAAGTGATTCGTGTCTATTAATGATTACCTGTGGCCATTGTCTGCGCGTGCCAGACTACTGGTGAACCTGACGACCCCAGCGCTGGTGCTGTACGAAGAGGAGCTGCCAGGGGAGCGGGTGTCGCGCCGCTACTACTTAGAGGTGATCCAGTACCTGCAGGCCTACAAGGAGACCTTCAGCGACAAGGTGTTCTGGGAGGTGTTGGCCACCAAGATGGCCGCCCTGCTGGAGAAGGTGGGTGACGACCGCGACCGGTGGGTGGGTGGATGGATGGATGGATGGATGGATGGATGGATGGATGGATGGATGGATGGATGGATGGATGGATGGATGGATGGATGGATGGATGGATGGACGGACGGACGGACGGACGGACGGACGGACGGACGGACGGACGGACGGACGGACGGACGGACGGACGGACGGACGGACGGACGGACGGACGGACGGACGGACGGACGGACGGACGGACGGACGGACGGACGGACGGACGGACGGACGGACGGACGGACGGACGGACGGACGGACGGACGGACGGACGGACGGACGGATGGGTGGGTATGGGTGGGTATGGGTGGGTATGGGTGGGTATGGGTGGGTATGGGTGGGTATGGGTGGGTATGGGTGGGTATGGGTGGGTATGGGTGGGTATGGGTGGGTATGGGTGGGTATGGGTGGGTATGGGTGGGTATGGGTGGGTATGGGTGGGTAGGTATCGAGCCGTCTGACTGACTGAACAGCTGGTCGTCTGTCGGCTGCCGTCTGCAGGACCTGACCTGAACTGACCGTCTGCAGGACTGACCTGAACTGACCGTCTGTTGGACTGACCTGAACTGACCATCTGCTGGACTGACCTGAACTGACCGTCTGCTGGACTGACCTGAACTGACCGTCTGTTGGACTGACCTGAACTGACCGTCTGCAGGAGACCTGAACTGACCGTCTGCTGGAGTGACCTGAACTGACCGTCTGCTGGACTGACCTGAACTGACTGTCTGCTGGACTGACCTGAACTGACCGTCTGCTGGAGTGACCTGAACTGACCGTCTGCTGGACTGACCTGACCTGACCGTCTGCTGGACTGACCTGAACTGACCGTCTGCTGGAGTGACCTGAACTGACCGTCTGCAGGACTGACCTGAACTGACCGTCTGCTGGAGTGACCTGACCTGACCGTCTGCTGGACTGACCTGAACTGACCGTCTGCTGGAGTGACCTGAACTGACCGTCTGCTGAACTGACCGGAACTGACCGTCTGCTGGACTGACCTGAACTGACCGTCTGCAGGACTGGGAGAGT
Source organism: Chirona hameri (assembly GCA_036785665.1). Classification (NCBI taxonomy): domain Eukaryota; kingdom Metazoa; phylum Arthropoda; class Thecostraca; order Balanomorpha; family Balanidae; genus Chirona; species Chirona hameri. The sequence goes on along the minus strand of JAXIVJ010012137.1, from coordinate 18,391 downwards.
CGGATGGAGGATGACCGTCTGATGATCGAGCGGATCCTGATCCTGGTGCGGAACGTGCTGCACATCCCGGCAAACCCGGCCGCCGAGAAACGCACCGACGACGACGCCAGCATCCACGACCAGGTCAGTCTCACAGGCCACACAGACACACGGTCAGAGGCCTTTTTCATAAATAAATTGTATGAACCTGTTGTATGTGTAGTTTGTAATCTGAACTTTACAAACTACTAATCCAGCACGTTTCATAAAACCTACACACGCCGCATTAGCGGGATTGTAAATGTGTAGTTTTTGCTTTATGAAACATATTTTGTACAACTACTACTACAAACCTACAGTCTTACACGTAAAGTTACTAATCGAGCTTTATGCAAAAAGGCTACAGGTCAGTCACAGGTCACAGTCACAGGCCACAGTCACAGGCCACAGGTACGCGGCACAGCTGAGAGGCGGGCTCCGCTGTGGCTGGTGATCCCCAACTAGCCCAGTCACACATGCCTCTGACATGAATAGGTACTGGCCAGTGTGACTGCCATTTATCTGCTGCTCTTACGTCACTTGTGCTCGTAATCGGCGATATTCTACACGCAAAAAACGTTCAGTAATATAATACAGCTCTCGTTTTGGTAATATGTAGCATGGTGATATCGTGCACGCTTATGGTCGGTACCGTTTCGTCTGGGCGAAATTGTTTTGTCGTGAGTGGTTTCTCGTTCTGCTGGATCACGGCACCTCAGCTCCCCTATTTTGACGACAGGTGCTGTGGGCGATGCATCTGGCCAACCTGGACGACATCATCCTGTTCATGGCGCAGTCGGACGACGAGCAGCACCTCTGCATGCACTTGTTGGAGGTAAGGGTGGTGGGCAGCTGCACCAGAGAACACTGGCAGATATCGACCAATTTATAGTCGTTCATGCACCTCGATCTATGCAAGTTTTTAATATTTGTTTATTTAGTCAGGTAAAACATTAGTTTATTACACCAGTGATTCTTAGATAGGGTGTAATTACCCATTTGCGGTAGTGGAGCCTTGGGCCGGGGGTAATGGCACATGAACGGCTAAGGGAGAAATTATTGCTGAATTGTTTTTGACGATGGCGCACAATGCACATATATTTCACCACATCGCAATATACTGCCGCCACATCGCAAAGAGCATGACAAAACCAAAAACGTGTTACTGGTAAATGAATGCTGCTCAGCTTTGTTTGTGCTCAGCTCTGCTCAGCTTCGTGACGCAGGTTGTGTTGATATACGCTGGGAACAATTGCTTCAGAAGACAGAATAAGAGCGACGGCACACATGTCTACTTATATTCGCTGCCCCTAGATGGCACTAGTAGTAAACGCCTGAAGTTATGCTGTACCGCATAGCTTGAAGCCGATAACTGCGGTCTGCGCGATGGGTGGGTGGGGGATGGGAAGGGGTTGACAGGTCATTTTTGTCCTCACCAGGGAGTAGCCATGGTCTTGACGCTGAGAACCACTGAATTACGCAGAAGGCTGTAATCGGCCAACAGTGCTCGATTGAGTGAGTAGCTCTCACACCGCAGCTCTTCATTGTCGGGGTTAACTACTGAAATGTGTGCCTGACTGCGTCTGTCAGGCAGCGCCACTGGGGCGTCGCACCGAATCTGAAGTGCGTCTCGCCGCCGCCAGGTGGTTTCGCTGATGCTGCGGGAACAGGACGCCAAGCAGCTGGCGCACTCCGGTACATCGCGCAGCCATCAGGAGCGCGATAAGGATATCCGCGAACTGGACCGCTTCAGGCAACAGGAGCACGAGGCCAAGCAGAAGAAGGCCGAGCGGATCAGCAACCTCCGGTAAAATAACACGACAATCGTTTTAAGCGCCAATCGCACTTTTTTTTGGCGCGATTTCGATCAGCTTTCCCAGACCTGTTTATTCGGAAATCAGTGGTGCATGCGGTGATGCGGTTCGTCTACGGCTTTGATCCCCCGTTTGTCTCATTCAGCTCTGCAGTAGGCATGATTTGCTTCTCTGAATCGCATTTGATGTTATAATCGAATGCGATTGTAAGTTTTTTTCCTGCGAAATGTTCGAAGATTAAGGTTATTTATTTGGGCCATTGAATGCTTTTGAAGCAAATGGACCGAACCATAGATGGTGCATACAGCTGGCCGACTTGCTGCCCGGGTACCGCTGTATTTACAGAAGCGGAGAGGGTCTACTGTGCCCGATAGTTTGTCTGACTCGGACCTAGTCACGTCGAACATATCTCCCGCCCCTTCCAAGCTTTATTCATCTCCCTTTGCGTTATTATCCCCGCTCTGCCTCACTACTCATGTATGCTCCTGCCCCCCCCCCCTCTCTCTCTCTCTCTCTCTCTCTCTCTCTCTCTCTCTCTCTCTCTCTCTCTCTCTCTCTCTCTCTCTCTCTCTCTCTCTCTCTCTCTCTCTCTCTCTCTCTCTCTCGCTCTCGCTCTCGCTCTCGCTCTCGCTCTCGCTCTCGCTCTCGCTCTCGCTCTCGCTCTCGCTCTCGCTCTCGCTCTCGCTCTCGCTCTCGCTCTCGCTCTCGCTCTCGCTCTCTCTCTCGCTCTCTCTCGCTCTCGCTCTCGCTCTCTCTCTCTCTCTCTCTCTCTCTCTCTCTCTCTCTCTCTCGCTCTCTCTCTCTCTCTCTCTCTCTCTCTCTCTCTCTCTCTCTCTCTCTCTCTCTCTCTCTCTCTCTCTCTCTCTCTCCTTCCTCTTTACCGCTGACGTAACCTCTCCCGTCTCCCGCTCACCCCCCCCCCCCCTCGCACGCTTATCTACCCCTCTCCCGGCAGGCACACCCGGTTCGGAGGCACGTACACCATACAGAACATGAGGTCCATCAGCGAGCGGGCGCTCATCTGCCACCAGCCGCTGTCGCACATCAGCGACATCTCCTTCGACAAGGGCAAGGTCAGAGGTGGAGTCGGGCGCGCTGCCGCTCATCTTAGGCGGACGGCCTAGGCACTAGGCGGACGGCATAGGCATAGGCACTAGGCGGACGGCATAGGCACTAGGCGAACGGCATAGGCACTAGACGGACGGCATAGGCACTAGGCAGACGGCATAGGCACTAGGCGGACGGCATAGGCACTAGGCGGACGGCATATGCACTAGGCGGACGGCATAGGCACTAGGCGGACGGCATAGGCACTAGACGGACGGCATAGGCACTAGGCAGCCGGCATAGGCACTGGGCGGACGGCATAGGCACTAGGCGGACGGCATAGGCACTAGGCGGACGGCATGGGCACTGGGCGGACGGTATGGGCACTAGGCGGACGGCATAGCCACTAGGCGGACGGCATAGGCACTAAGCGGACGGCATAGACACTAGGCGGACGGTATAGGCACTAGGCGGACGGCATAGGCACTAGGCGGACGGCATAGGCACTAGGCGGACGGCATAGGCACTAGACGGACGGCATATGCACTAGGCGGACGGCATAGGCACTAGGCGGACGGCATAGGCACTAGGCGGACGGCATAGGCACTAGACGTCCTGGCCGTCTCGGGTCGGAGAGAAAAGGAGGCAGTGCGACGGGGCTTGGTTTAGGTGCACTATCGGTGTTGTGGCTGGCGAACCGTGTCCACGCGGTGTTTATGTGGCCGCTGTATAGGTGTGCAGTTCGCGTGTCGCCTCTTGGCACGCGGTGTTTATGTGGCCGCTGTATAGGTGTGCAGTTCGCGTGTCGCCTCTTGGCACGCGGTGTTTATGTGGCCGCTGTATAGGTGTGCAGTTCGCGTGTCGCCTCTTGCCACGCGGTGTTTATGTGGACGCTGTATAGGTGTGCAGTTCGCGTGTCGCCTCTTGGCACGCGGTGTTTATGTGGCCGCTGTATAGGTGTGCAGTTCGCGTGTCGCCTCTTGGCACGCGGTGTTTATGTGGCCGCTGTATAGGTGTGCAGTTCGCGTGTCGCCTCTTGCCACGCGGTGTTTATGTGGCCGCTGTATAGTTGTGCAGTTCGCGTGTCGCCTCTTGGCACGCGGTGTTTATGTGGCCGCTGTATAGGTGTGCAGTTCGCGTGTCGCCTCTTGGCACGCGGTGTTTATGTGGCCGCTGTATAGGTGTGCAGTTCGCGTGTCGCCTCTTGCTACGCGGTGTTTATGTGGCCGCTGTATAGATGTGCAGTTCGCGTGTCGCCTCTTGGCACGCGGTGTTTATGTGGCCGCTGTATAGGTGTGCAGTTCGCGTGTCGCCTCTTGCCACGCGGTGTTTATGTGGCCGCTGTATAGGTGTGCAGTTCGCGTGTCGTCTCTTGGCACGCGGTGTTTATGTGGCCGCTGTATAGGTGTGTAGTTCGCGTGTCGTCTCTTGGCACGCGGTGTTTATGTGGCCGCTGTATAGGTGTGCAGTTCGCGTGTCGCCTCTTGGCACGCGGTGTTTATGTGGCCGCTGTATAGGTGTGCAGTTCGCGTGTCGCCTCTTGGCACGCGGTGTTTATGTGGCCGCTGTATAGGTGTGCAGTTCGCGTGTCGTCTCTTGGCACGCGGTGTTTATGTGGCCGCTGTATAGTTGTGCAGTTCGCGTGTCGCCTCTTGCTCTCTTCGGGACTCTCCGTGCAGAGTTTTTTTTCCTGGTTCGGGAGTACAGAGACCTAGACTGCGATGCTCGGCAGTATATCGTGCACTATGTGACGATCCCCGTTCTCCTAATCGACGTGCTTGTACGAGGTCCGGTCCGGTCTGCCCTCCCTCACCCCACCAGCGATGACCTTTCTGACCCTTGTGTCCGGCGTTGTGTGTGTAGGTGCTGGGGAGACTTTCTGACCCCTGTGGCCGGCGTTGTGTGTCTGTAGGTGCCGCGGAAGGTGACCTTTCTGACGCTTGTGGCCGGCGTTGTGTGTGTAGGTGCTGAGGAGACTTTCTGACCCCTGTGGCCGCCGTTGTCTGTAGGTGCCGCGGAAGGTGACCTTTCTGACCCTTGTGTCCGGCGTTGTGTGTCTATAGGTGCCGCGGAAGGTGACCTTTCTGACCCTTGTGGCCGGCGTTGTGCGTCTGTAGGTGCCGCGGAAGGTGACCTTTCTGACGCTTGTGGCCGGCGTTGTGTGTCTGTATGTGCCGCGGACGCTGACCTTTCTGACGCTTCTGGCCGGCGTTGTGTGTCTGTAGGTGCCGCGGAAGGTGACCTTTCTGACCCCTGTGGGCGGCGTTGTGTGTCTGTAGGTGCCGCGGAAGGTGACCTTTCTGACCCCTGTGGGCGGCGTTGTGTGTCTGTAGGTGCCGCGGAAGGTGACCTTTCTGACGCCTGTGGCCGGCGTTGTGTGTCTGTAGGTGCCGCGGAAGACTCCTAAGAACCGACAGCCGCTGGCGGACGGCGCCGTGGCCCGCCGCTCCATGCTTACCATCCGTCTGTTCCTGAAGCAGTTCTGCGCCGAGCTGCTCGAGGGAGCCTACAACAAGATCATGCGTAACGTCAAGGTGAGGGTGACGGTGACGGTGACGGTGACGGTGACGGTGACGGTGACGGTGACGGTGACGGTGACGGTGACGGTGACGGTGACGGTGACGGTGACGGTGACGGTGACGGTGACGGTGACGGTGACGGTGACGGTGACGGCGACGGCGACGGCGACGGCGACGGCGACGGCGACGGCGACGGCGACGGCGACGGCGACGGCGACGGCGACGGCGACGGTGACGGTGACGGTGACGGTGATGGTGATGGTGATGGTGGGGAGGGGTGATGTGTTCCGTCGGGCCAGGTCAGTTGGCTGTCCTGCAAGGCAGGTCAGGCCGGGTCAGTTGGCTGTCCTGTAAGGCAGGTCAGGCCGGGTCAGTTGGCTGTCCTGTAAGGCAGGTCAGGCCAGGTCAGTTGGGTGTCCTGCAAGGCAGGCCAGGCCAGGTCAGTTGGGTGTCCTGTAAGGCAGGTCAGGCCAGGTCAGTTGGGTGTCCTGTAAGGCAGGTCAGGCCAGTGTGAGGTCGGCTGCCTGGGTGTCATGCACGGTCAGGTCGCTCTCGGTCGGGTCAGGTGTCATGTAGGTTGCTTCAGCTTAGATAACTTGAGAGTGCATCATCAGCTCATTGTTGGGTTAGATCGTACCAGCCAAACTGAGGTGGTGTTCAGTTTACGTTGAGGACATTACGTTGTGCGGCTAGCATTGCTTGCGGTGCTGGTCGGTCAGCCGACAGGGTGGTGTGTCGGTGTCGGCCGAACCCAACACAGCTGTACCGACTGGGGTTGCTGAGCCCCACGGACTGCTGCAGTGCCGCTGGTTGCCGCCATTCCAGTCAGCACCAATATCGGGTGGTTTACGACCCAATCCGCTCTCTGTAAACGCTGCCGAGAACTGTTTGTTGGCAGAGCCTGGCTGAATGGCGAATGTGACGGACAGTGTCGGACAGACAGTGACAGTGTCGGACAGACAGTGACAGTGTCGGACGCTGTCCTGGTGGTTTAGTGGTTGCCTGCAGGATTGTACCTTGACTGAACAAAGCGTACATGTCGGTGTCAATATCGATGGCTGCAGAACAAGGTTGAAAATTTGAACATATGCCGTTTTGTTTAAGTTTAGAACCGTGAGAACAATTTGTAAGGACTTGGTACCGTCCCTCGATAAGAACGTTTTTTTACATTTTTACTAATATCCTGACGACACCTCTGAGTCCTGACGACACCTCTGAGTCTTGACGACACCTCTATCCTGACGCCACCTCTATCCTGACGACACCTCTATCCTGACGACACCTCTGAGTCCTGACGCCACCTCTATCCTGACGACACCTCTGAGTCCTGACGACACCTCTGAGTCCTGACGACACCTCTATCCTGACGACACCTCTATCCTGACGACACCTCTGGTGCCACAGTCATTCCCTCCGATTCCATCCGCTGTCGGCGCATAACCTACTTAATGGACGGCAGCGGCCATAACATAACCTCCAGCGCCGCCGAGACCGTCCAGAGTGCCGCCGACCATAACCTCCAGCGCCGCCGAGACCGTCCAGAGCCGACCATAACCTCCAGCGCCGCCGAGACCGTCCAGAGTGCCGACCATAACCTCCAGCGCCGCCGAGACCGTCCAGAGGGCCGACCATAACCTCCAGCGCCGCCGAGACCGTCCAGAGTGCCGACCATAACTTCCAGCGCCGCCGAGACCGTCCAGAGTGCCGACCATAACCTCCAGCGCCGCCGAGACCGTCCAGAGGGCCGACCATAACCTCCAGCGCCGCCGAGACCGTCCAGAGTGCCGACCATAACCTCCAGCGCCGCCGAGACCGTCCAGAGTGCCGACCATAACCTCCAGCGCCGCCGAGACCGTCCAGAGGGCCGACCATAACCTCCAGCGCCGCCGAGACCGTCCAGAGTGCCGACCATAACCTCCAGCGCCGCCGAGACCGTCCAGAGTGCCGACCATAACCTCCAGCGCCGCCGAGACCGTCCAGAGGGCCGACCATAACCTCCAGCGCCGCCGAGACCGTCCAGAGTGCCGCCGACCATAACCTCCAGCGCCGCCGAGACCGTCCAGAGGGCCGACCATAACCTCCAGCGCCGCCGAGACCGTCCAGAGTGCCGACCATAACCTCCAGCGCCGCCGAGACCGTCCAGAGGGCCGACCATAACCTCCAGCGCCGCCGAGACCGTCCAGAGTGCCGACCATAACCTCCAGCGCCGCCGAGACCGTCCAGAGGGCCTGTTCCGCCCCGCTGAGGTGGTGCCTGTTCCGCCCCGCTGAGGTGCCTGTTCCGTCCCGCTGAGGTGGTGCCTGTTCCGCCCCGCTTAGGTGGTGCCTGTTCCGCCCCGCTTAGGTGGTGCCTGTTCCGCCCCGCTGAGGTGCCTGTTCCGCCCCGCTGAGGTGCCTGTTCCGCCCCGCTGCTCCGCCGCCGCACTGATTGAAGGTCACCTCATTAGGGACCGCGGCGGCTCGAGGGTGATGGAAGGTCGCGAGCTCTCCTTCCGCCGTTGTCGTAGGCTAGCCTAGCCTCCAGGAGGGGATAGGGCGCCCTCCATTTCCAGGATTCCAGGCCGCCCCGGCCTGAGATGTGACCAGAGTTGGAAGGCCATGCCCTCTATCATGCCGGTCCCACCCCGGGCGGGGGCCGGCTCGGAGTGCAGCCGGGGAGACCATACCGGTCCCACCCCGGACAGGGGCCGGCTCGGAGTGCAGCCGGGGAGACTGCCGGTCCCACCCCGGGCAGGGGCCGGCTCGGAGTGCAGCCGGGGAGATCATGCCGGTCCCACCCCGGGCAGGGGCCGGCTCGGAGTGCAGCCGGGGAGATCATGCCGGTCCCACCCCGGGCAGGGGCCGGCTCGGAGTGCAGCCGGGGAGACCATACCGGTCCCACCCCGGGCAGGGGCCGGCTCGGAGTGCAGCCGGGGAGACTGCCGGTCCCACCCCGGGCAGGGGCCGGCTCGGAGTGCAGCCGGGGAGACCATGCCGGTCCCACCCCGGGCAGGGGCCGGCTCGGAGTGCAGCCGGGGAGACTGCCGGTCCCACCCCGGGCAGGGGCCGGCTCGGAGTGCAGCCGGGGAGACTGCCGGTCCCACCCCGGACGGGGGCCGGCTCGGAGTTCAGCCGGGGAGACCATGCCGGTCCCACCCCGGGCAGGGGCCGGCTCGGAGTGCAGCCGGGGAGACCATGCCGGTCCCACCCCGGGCAGGGGCCGGCTCGGAGTGCAGCCGGGGAGACTGCCGGTCCCACCCCGGGCAGGGGCCGGCTCGGAGTGCAGCCGGGGAGACTGCCGGTCCCACCCCGGGCGGGGGCCGGCTCGGAGTTCAGCCGGGGAGACCATACCGGTCCCACCCCGGGCAGGGGCCGGCTCGGAGTGCAGCCGGGGAGACTGCCGGTCCCACCCCGGGCAGGGGCCGGCTCGGAGTGCAGCCGGGGAGACTGCCGGTCCCACCCCGGGCGGGGGCCGGCTCGGAGTTCAGCCGGGGAGACCATGCCGGTCCCACCCCGGGCAGGGGCCGGCTCGGAGTGCAGCCGGGGAGACCATGCCGGTCCCACCCCGGGCGGGGGCCGGCTCGGAGTGCAGCCGGGGAGTCGTGTGTCAGGGTGCATTTGACCGGAGTGCCGCCCCTTGTGCCGCGTTAAGGTGGCGTAGGTCAGGCTGGAGATAGCTGAGAACTGCCCCCTCCCCCCGAAGATGAGGAGAAAAATAAAAAAAAACTCTCAATACGATTACGGAAACGTTTGCATTCAAGGTATGAGAAAGAACATCAGGTATTGGCGGTTATTGCAAGCTTCCAAGTTCTGCACGTCCGGGGGATTTCTACCGGCCCGGTCGGAGAGCGTACATTGTCTGAGAGCTTTCGACAAACAAATACCTGCCATGTGCTGTTTACATAGCGCGATTGTATGAGTTTCTGTGTTCGTGTTTTAAGTCGTCCATTTTCCGTCCACTTTTTTACCTCTGGCACCCCGTCCCGATTCCACGGCGTGAGGTGGGATCGACCGAGACGTCCGCCGTCGGAGCCGGGACAGATTTCTCGCCCGCCCGCTCCAACCGAATACCACACTAACGATCGACGACGCCCCGCGGGGCCTGGCCAGTCAGGCAAAAACAGACTAGGTGGAGTTACAGCCCTTGATCCCCCCTCCCCTCATCACCACAGGTGGAAGGGTTTCGAGACTCGAGCCCTCCTCACCGCATAGGCGGAGAAGTGTTGAACCCGCCTTTCGTCACTGCCCGCGGCCCGTGCTTCTGGCAAGCAGTGGAGGGTAGCCAGGACTTTATGAGCTTTCAGGAGACACCGTCCCGGCAGCTGCCGACGGCCGGAGGTCACCCTCTCGTGGTTTTATGGCCTAGCAGGCCACCAAACACCATTCTGACCGAATTGAAGGGATTCGTTTGATTTTAGATGCAGTTTCGAGGAAAACTAAGTGAACCAGTTTTATTTGGAAGTTTTAAAGGAAACTGTTCACCTTTGTCAATGTTTTTTTTAGTTGAGATAGTCAAGCTGTACTCCATGCTCGAAAATTGACTTGAGAAGCTTTCAAATCTTCATAGAAACCCCTTAATTAACCCCCCCCCCTTTCTCACCTTCGCCCTACGGGGGGAGGGGGGAGGGGGGAGGGAGGGGCTGACAGCCCCCTAGTTAACTTCCAAACCAAGCAACATAGAGCAATGCGGTAAGAACCAGCATGTTGCCTGTCATGAGAGGAATCTAATAGTATGCGATTTTTAGGTTTCAGGTCAACGGGTGACCTTCCAGGTCAAGTGAATGACCTAAGATCGACCACGTCCAAAAATAGCGATTCTGCTCTCCGTCGTCATTACCAAAGTTATGAGTATAAAACGATTTGGTTAGCGTCAAAATGTTCGTCGTTGTATTAACTATCTGGCAATATATCGATTTTTAGGTCTGGGACAGTTAATGACCTCTTAGGTCACGGAAATCGTCACCATATATGAGAATTGCTATGCGATTTGCATTACAGCACATGTACAGGGCGCTTAGTATAACTTCCGAACGGAGAGAGATAGAGAGACACCGTACAAAGTAACGTGTTGCTTGTCATAAGGAAAATCCAAAGGCATCCCATTTTGAGTATTTTGGTCAACTCCTTACTAAATACTGACCTTTGGGGTCAGGTCAATGGCCTTTTGGGGTCTGACATGACCTTGACGAAAAGGTCATACGTCACGATCTAATAGTCGTATACACTTCAAATGTTGATAGGATACGTACAATTGTTGTAAACTCAGCTACTGAAAATTTCAGCAAGATGCGCCGCATGTGTAAAAACTTACAAATATATTCAAGAAAAGCCTGGGGGGGGGGGGGGGGCGGGCGGGCGGGCGCTGTCAGCCCCCCGTAAGTTAATTAATATTGGCTTACCGGAGAACTAGAAGCCCGAACAAGTGACAGGGCATCGTATCTCCCATCGCTGATTCGCTGATTTGTTGCCCTTACATCCGGGCTTTTTATGCACTCTGGCACGTAGTCTCTGATCCCGACGCCTCGCTAATATCCGCTCAGCCGCCCGCGCGGCGCGGCGGCCCCTTGTCAGAGACTGTAGTAGGCGCCAGGCGGAGCCAGAACAACCACTGGTGTTGTATGACGTCACGTGTCACAAAGAGAAACTTACCCCTTTCTCCACAGATATCCATCTATGGTCCAAACCAAAGTAATATTCGTATTTTTATTTAATGGGCGCCACATAGCCTAGTAGCTGCGGCGCACTTAAACCCAAATCACCATCATCATATTCGTATTTTTGAGCTCAAGATGCCAACTATCAAGCAATTTGTCAAGGTGAACCCTTTCAGTTGTTTGGCCCGTTGAGTCAGCCGCTAAGTATTTGTATGCTATTTGTATGCTATTGTATGCTCGAACTTGACAGCCATTGTTGTGCGTGCCGGAAGATCGGCCCCGATAATTTGCCTACAGTCTGTGTGCACAGCAGCGCAGTACACGGCGTTTGAGCGTGCAGTTACTGGGTAGGTGCTGTTTCGTTCAGCGCTGCTCCCCGTCATTCGTTGTCTCGCTTCGTCACAGTTATTTGGCAGTTGTTTGTAACTTTCTAGAAGTACTGCTAACAAGTACTCGGCAGCTTTTAACCAGCTTGGTCTCGGAGTTGGTCGGCTCCCACGGATTTGCCACGTTTGGTTTGAGTCAATTCCGCCTTAAACCCCGAGACTATGTTATGTATGCACTGTGACTTTCAACTGTTGGGTCCCTGAAACATCAGCTGTTCTCTTCTGTCGTAATGTTGACGGGTGCCTGTGGTGTTCGCTATATTTGTTAATGTGTTTTTCTTCTGCAGGACGATCTGGCACGAGCCAAGGCCCAGGCCCATGACGAATCCTACTACATGTGGGCCGTCAAGTTCTTCATGGAGTTCAACCGGTACAACGGCAGCTTCAAACTCGGACGTATCACGTGAGTTGCTCGATGTTCATAATCCTGTTCTGTGGACTCGCAACAGGCCGCGAATTTCTGCACCGTGACAATATCACATCTCTTGTCACCTTCACGTTTCTGGTGACACTGAGTCTGGCGAGAGTTGGTTAATAGTTTCAGGTTTAGGAGGCTGCACTGTCGCCGGTAATTGAAACCCGTGCCGGAGTGCCGGCCGGGGGTAGATTGCGGTGAATGTGTCGCTGCTGATTGAAGTCTGTGACGAGGAAGGTCTGCATGTCTGCAGCGAGGAGAACGTACCACTGCCGCTGACTGAAGTCGGCGCCCTCCGCAGGGAGACGCTGTCCATGTCCATGTTTCACTACCTGCAGACCCAGATGGAGTCCTACCTGGAGATGATGACCGCGGAGAAGCGGAAGATCCGCGTCTGGTCCAAACGCACCCACCTGGCGCTGCGGGCCTATCAGGTGCGTTTGCGGCTGCTCCGTATCCCGTGGCATGGGCTGGGCCATGCGTATGTTGTCTGTCCAGCTAGACTTAAAGGGATGGCCTCACTTAGGCAGTGGCGTGTAGCTGCGGTAGTCTAAATTAATCCGATGTATAACAATTACGTTTTATGGGAGTTTAACGATGAAGCCTAATAGCTTCATCGGTTCAACGATTTCGGGGTATCATTTGGATGCTGATAATTGCACGTACCAGGCTGCTGATTAGCCGTTAATTGGAACAACTGAGGTCAGGTGATCGACGCTGTGGTGTCCAATCTTCCACAGAGTAATTGCTCATTTGCACTTTGCGATGTGACGTCTGACAGCTGGTGGGTGGGGGCTCGAGATTGGTTATTTGAGATGTCTTTCCTACTGGTCAAACCTCATCCGACATAGGTGAATGTTGCTATCGATAACCAGTATGCCGGCTGTCAATGAGCCTAAGGTTCGCTGGAATAGGTGAATGTTGCTATCGATAACCAGTATGCTGGCTATCAAGGAGCCTAAGGTTCGCTGGAATAGGTGAATGTTGCTATCGATAACCAGTATGCTGGCTATCAGGACGCTAAGGTTCGCTGGAATAGGTGAATGTTGCTATCGATAACCAGTATGCTGGCTATCAAGGACCCTAAGGTTCGCTGGAATGGGTGAATGTTGCTATCGATAACCAGTATGCTGGCTATCAAGGACCCTAAGGTTCGCTGGAATAGGTGAATGTTGCTATCGATAACCAGTATGCTGGCTATCAAGGACCCTAAGGTTCGCTGGAATAGGTGCATGTTGCTATCGATAACCAGTATGCTGGCTATCAAGGACCCTAAGGTTCGCTGGAATAGGTGAATGTTGCTATCCATAACCAGTATGCTGGCTATCAAGGACCCTAAGGTTCGCTGGAATAGGTGAATGTTGCTATCGATAACCAGTATGCTGGCTATCGGGACGCTAAGGCTCGCTGGAATAGATGAATGTTGCTATCGATAACCAGTATGCTGGCTATCGGGACGCTAAGGTTCGCTGGAATAGGTGAATGTTGCTATCGATAACCAGTATGCTGGCTATCGGGACGCTAAGGCTCGCTGGAATAGGTGAATGTTGCTATCGATAACCAGTATGCTGGCTATCAGGATGGTAAGGCTCGCTGGTATATGATGCACACTATCTTGTCAATGCTTGAAACGGCACGCAACGCAATTTGTGTCTCGGTGAAACTAGAACATCATTGTGTCTGATTCCGCATCAATTATCGAAACTGTAATCGTCAATCCAACTCTTGGCATTTTGCTTTGTGACTTGTGTTTGTTGGCATCCTGTCGTCTAACGCCGTATTTCTCACCGATGTTGGTCACCTTTCGCCCTCCTTTCCTTTCGGCTGCTTCTTGTCTTTTGCATCTCACGCAGAAACTTCCTCCTGTCCTTCCATCCCTCCGCAATCTCTTCTTTCTCTTTTCATCTGATTCCCCTGTCTCCAGCGGGCGCAGCATCCCTCACCTCTAACGCAACCTGTTAACACACCCCGTTCACGGTCGCCGCCGTCTACGTCTCCGCAGGAACTACTGTTCACTATCCAACACATGGAGTCCGACTCCGACAAGAGTGTCCGCGAGGCCGCCAAGGTGCTCAAGTCAAACCTGTTCTATATGCCCGAGTACCGCGAGCTGCTCTACGTGCTCCTCTGCAAGTACGATCCCGTCAAGATGAGCAGGTATGTCGCACTCACGCCCGCCGAGATAGAACACAAATGCTCAACTGAGGATACTATTGTTTCGGAGCCATTGAAGCAAAGCAATGCCACTTAAAGGGAAATAATGACCTTTTGATTTTGTTAGCAACAATTTCTTAGGCTACCGTTATGGTTTTAAAATTATTTTATTTAAATTTAAGAATTAAATAAAATTATTCCCAAATTCAAAGTTGTAAGTTTGGAAAAAATACAAAACAAGTACCTTGTGTACTTCATGAAGGTCATTGACAAATTCGTCCAAAAATGTTTACATCGAGTGCGGCATTTTTGGAGGCTCTGTGACGTTTCCGATCAAACTGAGCGCTGCTCGGACACACGCTAGTAGCGCTTTCGTTCTCCATGGCAACCAGGCGTCAGCCAATCAAAAGCCAGAAAGGGAATACGTTCTGGCTTTTCATTGGCTCACGCCTGGTTGCCATGGAGAACGAATGCGCTACTAGCGTGCGTTCGAGCAGCGCTCTGATCCGTGAAGCAATCCGTGAAGCATCCGTGATGCATGACTGACTATCAGTATAAGTCATGAATAACAACAACATGCAAACTATACCAACTCGAATAAAATAAGGGCGGAATGAATTAAACCCCAGGCAAGCTAGTATTCGCAAAGCACTCGGCACTGCGCCACAATAGCAAAAGGTGAGGGAAATGCATATTGGATACAATATTATTACGTCACAAGCTTCTGAAGTGTCAACTACTATGGAATACAGTGATAAAATACCTTTAATAATGATTAACAAGAAAATTCAAACTTAAAAACAATAATTTGAATAAGTCTTTAATTAGCTTTCAACTCAAAATCAGATATATTTTGCAATGCTACACAAGAATGGCACCAGTGACGTCATTAACAAAGCCTGCTACGGGACTTGGGTATACTAATCAGGAACAACTCGCCACAATGGTTAAGTGCGCCGAGAAGCATGACATGACTTTGTAAGCAAATCGCCGACGCTAAATAGGTCGCCGTCGATGTGCATCGATGATCTTCCGATTTAAATGCCAGTTTTGTGTTATTGTTTGTTAGTTTTTTTGGGAAAAAATATTATTTTTCATGATAATATAAAGCATAGTGTTAAATATACAGCCACATACAAATTATACAATACTCCTAATGTTGAAAACAAATGAATCGATTTGCAAAAATTGAGGGTCGCAACCACTAACTATGCCGCCGCCGTTGATGTACATCGATGAGCTTCTGATTTTATTGCCACTTTTTCCAATCGCTGTTAGTTTTAGAAGATCGCCGGGCATATAATCACAACAAGCAGAACGCACAATATATTTTCCACTCCATTGCGTAAAAAAACAATACGGGAAAAGCCCGCAGTTTGATGAGGACCAAAAGTACTTGCAAGTACCAGTCGTTAAAAGTGTGGAACGCTTATCAACTTTAACTTGAAATATCTTTCGGTAGGAAAGTTTTCATGCAAAATGTGATGAATTTACATTATATTTTGGTCTCGTCTGGCGATTTCAAGTGCTAACTCCATTTTTGTGGAAAAGGGTCATTATTTCCTTTAAAGGGAAATAATGACCTTTTGATTTTGTTAGCAACAATTTATTAAGGGAAATAATGACCTTTTGATTTTGTTAGCAACAATTTCTTAGGCTACCGCTATGGTTTTAAAATTATTTTATTTAAATTTAAGAATTAAATAAAATTATTCCCAAATTCGAAGTTGTAAGTTTGGGAAAAATACAAAACAAGTACCTTGTGTACTTCATGAAGGTCATTGACAAATTCGCCCTTCCCTACCATTGTTTACATCGATTGCGGCATTTTTGGAGGCTCTGTGACATTTCCGATCAAACTGAGCGCTGCTCGGACACACGCTAGTAGCGCTTTCGTTCTCCATGGCAACCAGGCGTCAGCCAATCAAAAGCCAGAAAGGGAATACGTTCTGGCTTTTCATTGGCTCACGCCTGGTTGCCATGGAAAACGAAAGCGCTACTAGCAACAACTCGCCACAATGGTTAAGTGCGCCGAGAAGCATGACAATGCTTTGTAAACAAATCGCCGACGCTAAATAGGTCGCCGTCGATGTGCATCGATGAGCTTCCGATTTAATTGCCAGTTTTGTGATATTGTTTGTTAGTTTTTTGGGGAAAAATTATTATTTTTCATGATAATATAAAGCATAGTGTTGTGTACAGCCACAGACAAATTATACAATACTCCTAATGTTGAAAACAAATGAATTTATTTTCCAAAATTGAGGGTCGCAACCACTAACTATGCCGCCGTTGATGTGCATCGATGAGCTTCCGATTTTATTGCCACTTTTTCCAATCGCTGTTAGTTTTAGAAGATCGCCGGGCATATAATCACAACAAGCAGAACGCACAATATATTTTCCACTCCATTACGTAAAAAAACAATACGGGAAAGCCTGCAGTTTGATGAGGACCAAAAGTACTTGCAAGTACCGGTCGTTAAAAGTGTGGAACGCTTATCAACTTTAACGTGAAATATCTTTCGGTAGGATAGTTTTCATGCAAAATGTGATGAATTTACAATATATTTTGGTCTCGTCTGGCGATTTCAAGTGCTAACTCCATTTTTGTGGAAAAAGGTCATTATTTCCCTTTAAGCTACCGTTATGGTTTTAAAATTATTTTATTTAAATTTAAGAATTAAATAAAATTATTCCCAAATTCAAAGTTGTAAGTTTGGAAAAAATACAAAACAAGTACCTTGTGTACTTCATGAAGGTCATTGACAAATTCGTCCTTCCCTACCATTGTTTACATCGAGTGCGGCATTTTTGGAGGCTCCGTGACGTTTCCGATCAAACTGAGCGCTGTTCGGACACACGCTAGTAGCGCTTTCGTTCTCCATGGCAACCAGGCGTCAGCCAATCAAAAGCCAGAAAGGGAATACGTTCTGGCTTTTCATTGGCTCACGCCTGGTTGCCATGGAGAACGAAAGCGCTACTAGCGTGCGTTCGAGCAGCGCTCTGATCCGTGAAGCATCCGTGATGCATGGCTGACTATCAGTATAAATCATGAATAACAACAACATGCAAACTATACCAACTCGAATAAAATAAGGGCGGAATGAATTGAACCCCAGGCAAGCTAGTATTCGCAAAGCACTCGCACTGCGCCACAATAACAAAAGGTGATCGAAATGCATATTGGATACAATATTATTACGTCACAAGTTTCTGAAGTGTCAACTACTATGAAATACAGTGATAAAATACCTTTAATAATGATTAACAAGAAAATTCAAACTTAACAATAATTTGAATAAGTCTTTAATTAGCTTTCAACGCAAAATCAGATATATTGTGCAATGCTACACAAGAATGGCACCAGTGACGTCATTAACAAAGCCTGCTACGGAATTGGGTATATTAATCAGGAACAACTCGCCACAATGGTTAAGTGCGCCGAGAAGCATGACAATGACTTTGTAAACAAATCGCCGACGCTAAATAGGTCGCCGTCGATGTGCATCGATGAGCTTCCGATTTAATTGCCAGTTTTGTGTTATTGTTTGTTAGTTTTTTTGGGGAAAATTATTATTTTTCATGATAATATAAAGCATAGTGTTATATACAGCCACAGACAAATTATACAATACTCCTAATGTGAAAACAAATGAATCGATTTTCACAAATTGAGGGTCGCAACCACTAACTATGCGCCGTTGATGTACATCGATGAGCTTCCGATTTATTGCCACTTTTTCCAATCGCTAATCGCTGTTATGGGCGCCATGTGACCTTCGTTGTCGGAGCGCCCCTAAACCCCAATCATCATCATCCAATCGCTGTTAGTTTTAGAAGATCGCCGGGCATATAATCACAACAAGCAGAACGCACAATATATTTTCCACTCCATTGCGTAAAAAAACAATACGGGAAAAGCCCGCAGTTTGATGAGGACCAAAAGTACTTGCAAGTACCAGTCGTTAAAAGTGTGGAACGCTTATCAACTTTAACTTGAAATATCTTTCGGTAGGAAAGTTTTCATGCAAAATGTGATGAATTTACATTATATTTTGGTCTCGTCTGGCGATTTCAAGTGCTAACTCCATTTTTGTGGAAAAAGGTCATTATTTCCCTTTAAGCAATGCCGCCGTAGACAGTGTTGTGTGTTGAAAGCTTTGAAGGCTATTATTACCTTTTTTAAATACAAGCTCCTTTTTTAATTTAGTTCCAATGTTTTGATGAGATGGATTTCCGAGATCAGAGGCCATTCTTATAAAAAATATAAGCCGTGGCTCGATTAAAAAAAAAAGAATGGGCTCAGGGCTGGACATTTATGTTTGGGCATTATGCAAAATACCTGCATATTATTTTGCTTTGCTGCTGCATTTCCCAGGCGCTGTTTCGACGCTAAGCATCTCC
>JAXIVJ010012136.1:12500-40000 GCA_036785665.1 Chirona hameri | reverse complement strand
AACAAGCGGTAGTGGTCATTGATGGTGTCGAAGATTTCTGTGTTTTCTTTTAGAAGTTTGTGGGTTGGCTTTTGTTTGTGTTTGACTAACCAGTGTTCTACAGGGCCGGTCCTCTTCTTGGATGTGCATAGTAAGGCGTCGCGATAAGGTTGTTGTGGTTGCACCAATGTAGTAGTTGTTACGAGGCCTACAATCCTCGTGAGGGCATATGAATTTATAAACTACATTGGTGCGGTTTGACTGCTTTATCGTGACGGGACTGTTCTTCATGACAAGTTGACGTGTCTTTCTATTCTGGTAGTATATGTTGATCTGAATGCGATCATCATCTGTGTTGCATTTTGTGTTTTCTTTAAAATGTCTTCAGAACCTTTTCATCGGTTTTGTATTGAGAGTTCATATAGTTTTGTAGTAGAGGTGGTGGATGTTGTTTGGGCGTGGCTCTGTTGTTGGTTGTTGTTGTTGTGTTTGTTGTTTGTCAAGTTGTTTGGTGTATTTCTTGTTCAATCTCGGTGTTTGTGAACCCATTGTTTACAAGCAGCCTGTTTGATCCTGTTGAATTCAATGTTCAACAGCTCGTAGGTAGAACTAGTTTTTATAGCCCGTGTAATGAATGCACGTAGTACGCTAGTTTTGTATTTTGATGGGCATTCGCTTTCGCATTGAGTGTTTTCCCTGTGTTTGTAGGTTTAACATAAACACTTGTTACGTACTTTCGGGAGTAACTTGAACAAATACGTCCCAAAATGGTAACGAGTTGTCCTGTTGCCTTTCGTAGGTAAACTTAAGTACCGAGTTGTTTTCCAGCTCACTAATAATAGCGGAGAGATGTCTCGATCTCTGACTTCTACGAATGCATCATCTACATACCGGCAGTATGTGTTGGCTTGAGCTCAGGGTTGTTGAAGGTTGCTTCCTCAACATGGGCCATATAAAAGTTCGCGAAAAGTGGGCCAAGTGCGGAACCCATCGCCACACCATCTTTTTGGGTGTATATATATATATATATTATATATATATATATATAGTATATATATATATATAATATATATATATATATATATTATATATATATATATATATATATATATATATATATATATATATATATATATATATATATATATTATATATTTACTTGTAAATGTGAAACAATGAACCAACTATGCTAACCAAAAACAAACAAAAAGCCACAGCAACAGTGTGTTGCTGTGGAAGTGAACTGCTGGTTGAAATATTTGTTTCAGCTCTGACCTGAGCTTCAACATTCTCAGCCCAGGCCCGTCCAGAGCCCGATGATTTCCATTAAAGTTGAGGCACAGCCCAGGCCCGGCCCATGGCTCTAGGGCCGGCCAGCCCGTGACGAACTCTGGTTTGGATCGGGATTAGTCAAAGAACAATTTGGCAATCTCGGATTTTCTATTTTCATTTTGTCACGTGACCTCGTGACCTACATTTTTGCGCCGTGACCTTGACCTGTTGGAAACTGAAATTATGTTTTTTTTTTGTGTGATGACTATTTGAGTTTCATTGATGTCCTTCCGTATAAAAAATATATAAAAAGTGGGGGTCGACCTGTAAAAACTACTTTTGAGCCTTGCAATGCACACAATACGCTGTTTGGGTATGTTACGTTGTATTGGCCTGGCAGGTCATATGGCGACCTGATGTCGGTGTAACAGGCACCAACCGGGAGGTTTCGTCGTCAGGAGTCACTCTGGACTTTGTTTCGAAAGCGTATGTCAAGCAGATGCGATGTTATCGACGGACAGGTGCCCAAACGGCGCATTATCTCAGTATTGCAAGACTCAAAATGATTTTTACAGGTCGAACCCCACTTTTTATTTTTTGATGCGAAAGGTCATCAATGAAGTTGAAATCTTCGCCAGACGAAATTTTCATTTTAGTTTCCATCAGGTCAAGGTCACGGCGCAAAAAGTAGGTCACGAAATCACGTGACAAAAAATAGAAACTCCGTGATTGCCAAATTGTTCGTCGACTAATCCTGATCCAAACAAAAAGAAGTTTGTCAAAATCGCTTTTTTTAGTCTCGGAGTTATTTGGTCGTCAAAATTAGGCCTGCACAGTGAACTTGGGAAAATACGGAAGGCCGTATCTTGGAAAACGTATTTTTGTGATTTTTTTGGTCTCCGCCAATTAATTCCCCGCCCTTGAAACCCCAATGCACAACTTTTCAAGAAAATTGAAAATGGTCGGACAGCAATTTTTTTTTTTTTTTGGTTGTCTTACTGTGTTTTTTTTTTGTTCTCCCCATGTAAAATGCTAAATTATTCGTATCTTCGAGAAAGATTTATCCGCCACTGTACCAGAACAAAATCACAACCTGCCGGATCGGTTGGGGGGGGGGGGGGCAAACATACGTTTGCCTACCGATATTTCGTTTGGGGGGTGGGCAATTGCCCATTTTGCCCAACCGTAGATCCGCCACTGGTCTAATAGACGCACTTATTAAAGCATGGACAACCCGGCAGCAGTTGCTTTAATTTTGTTTTCTTAGTCTTTTATCGTACCTATGGCTGGACACGGTATCGACCGTAAGCATATTGGCAGTGTTGGGAACAAAATAAACTCAGCTGCAGTGATACAAACTTGTGCTCAAAGGCCGCTTTGGACAAGAGCACAAGGTTGGTGCCGTTTCTGAGACTTGAAACAGCACCGGGCCTGGCTGAGCGTCGATCACCACAAACATCAAACATGATCACTGGTGGTGTTTGCAGGTAGCAGTGCGACGGGATCCGTTTACAGGATCTTCCTACGCGTCTAGAATAACCAACTAGCAGCGGCGGTTAGTGGCGAGAGCAACAGTGTTGCTTGTACCTCGGATCCGATGAAGTTGGTTACGCTACCCATCCATGATCCATGGATCCATGGATCCATGGATCCTGTCCGGTATGAAGGCGACAGGAACATTCGCGACCCGTGCTGACGTCAACAACAGCCGGGTAGCGACAGCTGCAGTACAGGCCCCGCCGAGCCGCGTCCCCTTCTCCCCCGCCCGCCAGCTGCCGACCTGCCCCCTTCCCCTCCCCTCCTCTTCAACCCCATCCCCTCGCCCCCACGGTCAGACGCTCATGACAGGGGACGATTCCGGGAACCACCCCAAAACCGGCGGGCCGGCGGACCCTTGGCGGACCATTGGCACAGCCGGCGGACCCTTGTTATGGCACTCCGTCGTGCGTGTGGACGCACCGTGAACGCAGGTGGCAGCGGCGGCTCTAGGAGACCCACGCGGCGGGCGACTGGCGGCTTGGCACCACTGCACTATGCTGACGCGACCGAGCAGCGCGGTCTGTTTAATCAGGTCTCCAATCTGTCGGCACCGGCATGGGAAGATCACGCAGGGCCCGCGTGACCGCGCTCTCTCAGCTGTTGGCGTGCAGAGAGAGACTGACAGCGTCGCATGTCATGGGCCTGGGCGGCACGGCACACGGCATTGCTTCACGCCCTCAGTCATGGACATGAAGTGGCAGCTGCCTCCACGGCCTCCGTCCCGTCCGTCACACTGGGCTCGCTTCGGTTGCCAGGGCCGGTGTGTGAGGGTTGCGATTCTAGGAAGCCATCGGAGTCGTGGGTTCCCAAGTGACCAAGTTCCCAAGTGACAGAGATCGGCCAAAAATGGTCGTTTCCTGCTTTTGAAGAAAACCTATGTAACTTTTACTAAGTATAGGTATGTGTTGAATTTGTTGAGCACAAACCTGATAAATCTGATGCGTTTTTTAAATTTCATCATACTTTTTGGTATTTTCCCCCCGAACTAATTTTATTGGTCTTTCTATATCCACCATCTTTGCTAGCGACCCTCACGACGCCGGCGACCCAGCGAAGAGCCATGCCATGCTCCTCATCAAGCCATGCCAATATTTGCCCAATATATCAAGCTCCTCATGCCCAATACTCTCCGCCGGCCGCAGACCTACCAACCGCAGACCACAGCGGTCTGTTCCTTTGTCCTTCGCCCCGGCCTCGTCATCGACCAGGTGACTCAGGCAGGTCACCAGCCGGCCGCGCAGGCTGCCCACCGGAACACGCAGCTGGCGACGTCACGCAGCGCTGCCGTGACGTCACGCTCGGGAACGTTCCGACGTGACGCGCTCCGAGAAGACTCTGACGACAGGAACTGAGAGTACAGGGTCCACGTCAAGGGTAGATCAGAACGGCAAATAAGCTGATTTTGGAGGGGCAAACCAGAAAGTCTCGCACAATGGTGTTGGGGACAAATATTAGGTTTGTATGCTTAAGAAATGCAGCGCAATTTTCTTGATTTTTCTATATTCCTCTAAACACAACTTAGAACGCATTCTGTCCCAAATCTACCTCTTAAAGGGAGTGTGCCTACTTGTTTTGAATGTCAAAAATATTTTGCATACGGTAAGTAGACATTGGTTTGATTGTTGGATACGATTAAATTCACATCTGGAGCCCCTTTAGTTGAATTTTCACTTATATTGTGTTTGTTTTTCTTCTCGATATCTATAAAACGATCGTCACTATAGTGATGCTATGTACAATGGCGCACATAAGACAATACAATTACGGTCACGTCATGCTCGACGAAGATATAATAGAGGGATATATAGAGGGAGGGATAATATATAGAGGGACAAGTTTTGCACAGCATGTTCTTGCCACTGTAAACTTTATTATGTGCAAGTTTGGTATAACTCTAAATTATATCTTCGTCGAACAATGACCATCAAGCGTTACGATGAGGGGGACAGACGGTACTGTGCGACTGCTGCTATCAGCGCGCACGAGCTGTCTTGTCTAAATTGCTATTGGCCGGCGATAATGATATGCTAGCAGTGTAATCAATAGTTGCAGTGCTTTAGTAGCGGAAGCCCTCTGGAGTCTACCCGATAACTTTTTGCTCCAACAAGTTTCTGGAGTCTTTGGAATATATCAGCAACTATAGGGTGAATCTGGAAATTAAGTCATGGTTGAATTCAGAAAATTATGTTCTATAGACCAGTGTAAATCATCCCAAATAAGCGATGCGAGTAGGCACACTCCCTCAACTTTTCGTATGTTTTAAAGGGAGTGTGCCTACTGTTTTGGAATGTCAAAAATATTTGTCATACGGTAATTAGCTACTGGTTTGATTGTTGTATATGATGAAATTCACATCTGGAGCCCCTTTAGTTTAATTTTTACTCATATTGTTTTTTGCTTATTTTTTGTTTCGATATCTATAAAACGATCGCCACTATGGTGATGTTATGTAAAACGGCGCACATAAGACAATACAATTACGGTCACATCATGCAAGATAGAAAGACAAGTTTTGCACAGCACGTTCTTGCCACTGTGAACTTTATTATGTGCAAGTTTCGTAGCTCTAAATTTATATCTTCTTCAAAAAATGGCCATCGGCCATCATCGAAACGGCCATCATCGAAAAACATGATGGCCGTCCAGTTTCTGTTCGGCTGCTGCTATCAGCGTGCACGTGCTGTTTTGTTGAATTGCTATTATCCGGCGCTAACAATATGCTAGCAGTTTAATCGATAGTTGCAGTGCTTTTAGTAGCGGAAGCCTCTGGAGTCTACCCGATAACTTTTTGCTCTCAGCAAGTTCCTGGAGTCTTTGGAATATATCAGCAACTAGGGCGAATCTGGAGAAACGAAGTCATGGGTCAATTCAGAAAATTATGTTCTATAGACCAGTGTCAATAACCTCAAATAAGCGATGTGAGTAGACACACTCCCTTTAAGCAAACATTCATTTATTCTTAGTAAATATGGGCAAATTTGTTTAAATTACACCAATATACTACTGGTAGTAACAAAGCTGAGATAGAAATGCGATAATATTGCGAAAATATATCACTGCTGGTGCTGATTTTTCCCGTAGCGGCGTGGGATAAAATTATTACACCACTGGCGAGTATAAAGCTGCGCTAATCGACTCGGCTTCGCCTCGTCGATTAACTGCATATTTATAATTTATACTCGCTCGTGGTGTAATACATATTAATCATAACTAGAAATTCGTAAAATGCTTAGGTACAGCACTCGCTGAAAATCACTGGAAATTAATATCTTTGGCCTCGTCGTTTAACGAAATTACTGCAACTCGCGCTGCACGCTCGTGCGGTTACGTCTTAAAACGACTCAGGCTCTGAACTATTACGTTTAAGACTTTACATTTTTAGACCCTAAATGAAAAATAGAATACGACTCTAAAAAATTGACTGCAGAAGATATAGACTCTTCGAAATAAATCGGCCTTCGGACGTTCTGATTCGGATTCCTACACCATACAACTCTCCGTTGCATTTACCACCTTAGAAAAGTTTTGTCACCGCCGCGCAGAAAATGTCGCTGATTTTAGCTTGGTTGTGACGCCACAATTACAAGGACCATGAGCTTAATTGTTTTAGTTTTTACTCATTTCTGAGTTCATTTCGGATTTGTATTCATTTTTTAAAATTTAAATTATGAAAAATTATCCTCGTTTTTATGAGCCCAACATATTGGTACCTTACAAATAGGTCCCAACCCCATTATAAAAGGTCATCGCGATTTCGCTTCCTTATGCATTAATAGGTGATATAAAACGCACTGTCCTTGGCAAACGTGTCGTAAGTTTTTATTTCGAATAAGGAAATGTGTAATTTTTCGTTGTTTGAGGGGGTATGGCTCCTTTGCCCTGCCCCGCCCCTGGATCCGCCAGTGAACTTCATATGGACTCTGACGGCAATACCCTGAAAGGACAAAGTTCATGTGGACTCTGAGTTCTGACTACATAGTGCATACGTTACGGCTATACGTCTGAGGCGGGCGGTCGTCCCCCGCAGCTGGCGGCTTGTCGGTCGGAGATCAGATGTCCCCACTCCTCAGTCGCCTTGCGTTATAAAGACAGAGACATGATTTTGTAATGGGGACTGGTCGCCCCAGCCGGGCTCGACAGATAGCCTGTTTGATATCAAGATAAAACAGGTGTAGAAGTGGAACAGGATGGTCAATCACCTTTACACTCAATTTAGATGACAGCAATATCAGGAAACTGTCACATATTTCTTCAGGTGAACGTATTGCGCTTCCCTGTGGGCATGCGCCCGAAACCAGCATAAGCGATAAATGCATTCACACAACCATTGGCGGATCCAGAACGGGTGGTTTGGGGGGGGAAATTCCAAAAAGTCTCACACAATTCTGAAAACTCATCGGATTTCGCTTGCTTATGCATTGATAGCTGATTTAAAGTTAACTTTCCTTAGTAAAAGTTGCTTAGATTTTCTTCTACATCAGGAAATGGGTCAGTTTTTCGCCGATTTCAGGCGTTTTTTTTGGGGGGGAGGCAATTGCCCATTTTCCCCAACCGTAGATCCGCCACTGTTCACAACTACATTGTTTGTTTTGTTTGAAACGAACAGTGAATGACGATGTAACAATGCACGTCATTGGAGCAGAGTGGTGCAGTAGAAGCGTGCTGGGCCCATAACCCAGAGGTCCGTGGATCGAAACCACGCTCTGCTAGAATATTTGGCTTTGCTACTTGCCACGACGGACAAACACAAACCAACATGTTAGATGTTGGTTTTGTTTTGGACCGTACAAACAAGCTTGACAGGGAAGGTTTAACGACTACGGTAAAAAAAAAGAAGAGTGAGGACTTTACCCGATCTGTCGAAAGATGGTTTCCGTTGGTCTTTCGTGGCAGACAGCAAAACCAAATATTCTAGCAGAGCTTGGTTTCGATCCACGGACCTCTGGGTTATGGGCCCAGCACGCTTCCACTGCACCACTCTGCTCTGCGATCGAACGGCCGTACATTGCCATTCGAACGCTCGCTATGAATTAAAACAAAGCATGCGACAATGAATGTGCTTATCGGTTGTAATAATCAACGTATACAGGGATGTCGTCTTTTATTCTTTTAGTGGTGCTCGAGCACCCCTAATGTTGATTTGAACACCCGAATGATGACTTGAGCACTCCGAAACTTGAATGACCCAAAAATAGTTTATTTTGGTGTGACTTCGTGTCTTTGTGTGCAGTTTATGATAAGAGGAAAATATTGACCTGTTGATTTTTATGCATTATCTTATACAACATGTATGGTATTAAATTGATCGAGTCTCAATTTAAAAGTGAATTAGCAACTTTTTTTTCTTTGTCGAAAATTAAATTTAGGGAAATGTATAGGGTACATACTACATAGGTATACCTACTTCTTTCGGAGTTCATGATCGGTGCTTTCCCTCCACTATTGGGAGCGCGACAAATCTGGGCGCTTCTGTTTCATTTTGTCAACGTTGAAAAGTAGCAATAACTTAGATCGTTTCTACGAAATACCACTAAGTGTATGGGTGACCAAAGTGAAGAGCAATTTTCGTACGCTTAAAATTCAGTGATTAAATGATGTTTAAGCTCAATTAGACCAATGTTAGCAAATCATTAAATGCTATCAACATTTTGTTTTGCTTTGTTATTTTAAAATGCTACAAACGAACTGCATGCAATGGGGGACGTCGAAAAATAGATTGTTTCTACGAAATACCAAGAGTAAGGGCGACCAAAGTGAAGAACAATTTTCAAACCCTTTTTATTAAAGGGAGATAATCACTTTTTCCACAAAAATGGAGTTAGCACCTGAAATCGATAGACGAGACCAAAATATATTGCAAATTCATTACATTTTGCATATAACAATTCCTACCGATAGATATTTCAAGTCATAGTTGATAAGCGTTCCACGCTTATAATCAGCAAGTACTCGGTAACGAATTCAGTAAATTAGCCTCCCTACGCATTGTTATTTATCATGAAGGTATGCAATATGTTTCCTGCACTCTATCTTTTGGGGATATGTGCCAAACTTTTATGAACAATCAACAATCATTTGAAAAAGTGCATTGAAATCGTCAGTTTAACAGTGGCCTATGTATTGCCTTACTTATTTAGTATCGGCGATTTGTTTATAAGTGCCCATTCAACAACGTTGAACAGATTGATGCAAAAGCTCCAGATGTTGCGCTTTCCAATAGTGGAGGGAAAATACCGATCGTGAATTTTCCCAAACTTTCAACTTTGAATGAGGGAATAATTGTATTTAACTCTTAAATTTAGATCACATCATTTTAATACCATATCGGTAGCCAAATACATTGCTGCTAACAAAATAAAAAGGTGATTATCTCCCTTTAATTGAAAAACAAATATTTTTGAGCTAATCCAAATCCCCGATAGCGTCAGACAAGGCACATTTTAGAGTTGTTGAGTAATTATATAAAAACAATAATTGATAATATGTATTTAGGTACCAAAAAATGTGCCAAGTACTTCCCGATACCGTTCTTTTCAGCGTGGAACGCTTAAGAGTTTTCAAATTGAAAACTTGGGTTAGAGATATTGAAATGCTTAATGTGAATGGATGTTCAAACAAGTTTATCTCCTCTCCCAATTTCAAGTGCTAACTCCATTTTTGTGGAACAAGGCCATTATTTCCCTATAAGCTTTCTAGACTAGTTTAGGATGTATCGACTAATGTTGTTATCTTCATGATTTACCCCCTCCTCGCTCAACAACCTTGCTATCTCTAGGTCAGGAGCTTCAATTTGTAGCTGCCTTGACATAACAAATATGAGACAGGATTTCCGATCTCCTTGTCAGACGTCAGTTCATTACGATGCCGACACAGACGTGTCATGTGACAGTTGGTTATTTTACATGAATGACAAGACAAACGTTGTATGTAACACTTCGTTGGTACGCGCTGATGAAACAGGAGCTTCAGCTTCATGGAACACTCACTCGTTCAGAAGCTTCTTGTAAGAGCTTACCAGAAGCTTCTGAACGAACAAGAAGCTAAGCTAGCTCTAGCTTACGCGAATGATGAGACATTATTCCCGTGAAACGCTGTCTGCACCAGAACGATAAGACGGGAGTTCCCCACGAGTATGATTCAGAGTTCACCTTCACCATTCATTAACGCTGTCTGCACCAGAACGATAAGACGGGAGTTCCCTACGAGTATGATTCAGTTCACCTTCACCATTCATTAACGCTGTCTGCACCAGAACGATAAGACGGGAGTTCCCTACGAGTATGATTCAGTTCACCTTCACCATTCATTAACGCTGTCTGCACCAGAACGATAAGACGGGAGTTCCCTACGAGTATGATTCAGTTCACCTTCACCATTCATTAAAGGGAATAGGTCACCTTGAAAAATGTCTTAAAATTTGGCTATACGGGGTATATTGAGCTGAAAATCACGAATATGACATTTGTTTGGACGATAGATGGATATCCGTTGAGAAATGGACATGTTTCTCTTTTCCCCTTCATGGCCATAAAAAACTTCAGGACAATGTATGACGTCACGCATATGGTAGCTTGGATATGGAAGCAATTGCATACAATAACGGCGTACTTGTAACCAAAATATGACGCGTTACCAGAGACGATATACTTACCAGAAAATCGTCGCGTTCAACTCAGGGTCGCCCCGTTTCTATATTGGGATTTGCACCTTCTTACAATACAATTTCGTAAGCTCGGAATTCTGGCTTCTGATCCCGGCAATGCATCCAGTCACTGAACCAACTCGGTGATAATAACAGACCTTGGTAATAACAACCTATATTACTTCTGTACTATTTCAAAGTTACTAATGACCACGGCCAAAGTCTGTATAAATACCACGGCTAGTTTGCGGCAGAATCTGCGTATGACGCAATTCTGACGTCAGCGGGTATGACGTCATACCTCTGGCGAGCGTTCATTCCCCGATCGTGGCCCGGCACAGCGGGAATGAAATCGGGCCCACTAGTCCTGTGTCGAAATTACTTAACGTAGAGAGGTAATTCCAGGGCACTATACACTCTTACGGGTAATTCTTTCACCACAAACCATTTTTAGATCTGCTCTACAAATCTGCTATCTCAGTCCAAAACCCCATGTTAAAGGAAATAGTTCACCTTCGGAAATTTTTCAGAACACGATTTTATTGTATTTTTTAATACAGTTTCTTTTTTTCTTTTTAAAAATGGTCCTACATCGTGCCAATTCAGGACAGAAGGTCGTAAATTATTAATGTTATAGTGTGCGTTATTGGTCTGCGCATGCTCAGACCAGTGCTGGCACTCTCAGACGGTACGGTATATCATATATGTGCCGCATTCCTTCGCCAAAAAGTCAAATATCTTCGGCTGGAGTGTCTTTTCAGCCAAGAAAAGTTGCAGATAAGGATTTCTCAACACGGGCTACAAAACTGCTATTTCAGTTCAAAATCCCATGTTGAAGGTGAACTATTTCCTTTAAAGGTGAACTATTCCCTTTAAAGGAAATAGTCCACCTTCAACATTAGTTTTAAACTGAGATAGCAGTTTTGTAGCCCGTGTTGAGAAATCCTTATCTTTACTGTTTTCTTGACTGAAAAGACTCTCCAGCCGAAGATATTTGACTTTTTGGCGAAGGAATGCGCCGCATATATGATATACCGTACCGTCTGAATTGTGCCAGCACTGCATGGAGCATGCGCAGACCAATAACGCACACGGTACAATTAATAATGTACAACCTTCTGTCCTGAATTGGCGCGATGTAGGACCATTTTTTAAAAGAAAAAAAGAAACTGTATTAAACAATATAATAAAATCGTGTTCTGAAATTTTGTCCGAAGGTGAACTATTTCCTTTAACGCTGTCTGCACCAGAACGATAAGACGGGAGTTCCCCACGAGTATGATTCAGTTCACCTTCACCATTCATTAACGCTGTCTGCACCAGAACGATAAGACGGGAGTTCCCTACGAGTATGATTCAGTTCACCTGCAGGTGAGATAGCCTTATATGGGCCGTACAGTTGAAGTTGAAGTTGAAGTTGAAGTTGAAGTTGAAGTTGAAGTTGCAGTTGACAGTTGACAGTTGGCAGTTGATAGTTGACAGCTGACAGCTGACAGTTGACACAGCACGCCACAGTAGCGGACTATCGGTGTTTTACGATGCCCATATACGGGCAACACTCGCTTACATCTCCTCTTCTACAGACATCTCTTCTGCCGTCGGCCACACGGCCCTTGAAACTAATAATCGACGCTAATCAACTTGTGATAGTGTAACATATTGGGATGGTATTGCGCGACGCGTGTTATAAAGGTGCAGCACATTGCATTGTATCTCATTTATTCGTATGAGCAAGGGCGCCGCCACCTTCCGGAAGTTGGGGGGGGGGGGGACGGAGGCATTCTGAAGTCGATTATTATCGATAAAGTCGATGAAGTCGATCGATTATTTCGGATTTTAGGCGTAATGCTAAAATCCGAAAGTGTTGGGGAGGGGGGACATGTCCCCCGTCCCCCCTGTGGCTGAGCCCCTGCTTATGAGGCTACTCAGATTTAATGTTCCTTATTTAATGAATAAATCATTGTTTTGACAAAACGCACTGGCCGTTTCCGATTTTAACCACGTCATGGGACCCTCCCTGACTTAGTGACGTCATGAGACCCTCCCTGACTCAGTGACGTCATGGGACCCTCCCTGATTCAGTGATTTTCTGAGACCTAATCGATTGTGTATGAGTCGGCGACTAGAGCCTAAGTGTCTGACTCAACTGATGTGTCGACTCAGTAGGAGTGTGTGACGTGTCAATGTGTCATGGTAATGTGCCAACCACGTGTTACGTGTCCGCGTGTCAGCCTCTCGGCCGGTCTGTCGCCGTGAGTACGCATATTTGGCCGTGACACTCACACTCACACTCCAAACCGGACAGACAAGGGTTGCAGTATTGATCAGTTCGGTAAATATTGCTCCGCCGCACTTTTACGTGCTCACCCAAGTAGTTTCTCGGAGACGAGTATTTTAGAAGGCTGGTAAACAACTATAGTGGAATTATGCTAGACATTAGTTTCGGGGGTAATTTAATGCAGATACGGTTGATAGCAAGGGCTTCTGATGCCGTTTTACAGTGTTAACACGCGCACGGCCGGAGTTTGCGCCAAACACGAACGGCCGGGGGGGGGGGGGGGTGATCTCAACCCCCCCTAAGATCTCGAAAACCGCAACGTAGCGACAAGCATAAAATGGTATTAGATAGCTCGAGACAAGCTCTATATAAAGTATAAATGTCTTTTGTTATGTCAGGTCAATATTGAGGTCACCAGAGGTCATCAAGGGTCATATTTTCCGGTTTTAGGACTTCGCCCCAGAAACCCCCAGATATCACAGGAACTATCATGGTTAGGAAGAAACGGAAAAAACGCAATGGAAAGCTCTTGAAAAATGCAATCGCCAAGGTGTCCTCAAATTTGATCTCAGGTCAACAGTTTAGGCTCCAGAGATCATCAAAAGTCAAAAAGGCTATTTTTGGCAAAGCTGTTTTTCGAAAAAAAACGTTTTACCTAATCAAGATAGGACAATAATTCTGACGCCATCGTGTTTTTCTCGTCAATGCGCTTCGTATCATTCATGTTGACCAGGTTAGGTCAATATATAAATTTGACATAAGGTCAAGGTCAAGTGGTGACGTAAGTAGGTCAAGTTGCATATTGGGAGATGTGTCTCGATGAGACAAATACATTAGTACCAGTTTTACTTATCTATCTTCATTTTGTTGAGAGTTATATACAAAAAAGTGTTGGTTTGGATGACCTCGTCTGACCCTGTAGGGGTCACTGAACAAAAATTGCACCTGGGTCATCATGAATGGCCTATGATAACATGATCCAGAAGGAATTCGGCTCTTATCATGCGTATCCTCGGAATAGGAAGCATTTGCATATTTCCCCATTTACTTATAATGGGGAGGTCACGAAATTGACCCAACCCAAGGTCACCGATATGAAAAATCCGAGATACACAAATTGTAGGTACCTATGGCCTTATACAATTCTGTGAGTTTGAAACCGATCGGCTAACAGTTATGTGGCTGTGGTATGACCGCCCACTTTTTGGAGGTAAGGTCACGTGACCTGGCCTGGTGACCTGACCTGCTATGACCCGAGGTAAACAAATTCAGACTATGTGGGTAATTGATGCCCAAACAGCTGTGCCAAATTTGGTGGAGCTGCGCGCCGCCGTTTTTCGCTATTTAGGAAAAACCGGAGGGGGTGATCACCCCCCGGCCGTGCGCGTGTTAAGGCAATTTACTTATTTAATTGTGTTTCTTTGTATATCGCTGAGCTCACAACCATGCATTGAAACACTGTAAGCCCTGTGTTGGACCCCTGTTTACGCTAAAGCAATACGGTGGAATTGAGCCTGACGTGCCGCCGCACCTTACCGAGCTTTCCGTGAGCTGGCTGGTCCTGCCCGGTGTACTCACAGCGCAGTGTTGTGCACTGGCGGATCCAGGGGGGGGGGGCATCAGGGGCAAATGCCCCCCGCAGGAATCTGAGGGGGGAGGGGGTCATTCAATACAAGTATGCCCCCCCCCGCACGTTCCCAATGTATCGTAAAATCGTAAAAATTGTCTTTGCAGCAGTCAAAATGCAGCTACCCAGTCAAAAAACGAAAATTTCGCGCCGCTTCGCGGCATGACACAACTTTCGCAATTGCTTATACAAATTTGGAAAATGTGAAAACGAATGTCATTAACCCGCGCACTGCAGGGGCGCACTGTGCAACTCGCGCACTGCCCCTCAGTTGATTTCCGCCCCCCCCTCAGGTTTTTCGCAGATAGAGAAAAAACGGCAGCGCGCAGCGCCGCCGGGTTTTGGCACACCTGTTGGAACATCAATTGCGCACACTTTGAAAAAAGTTGACCTCGGGTCATCTCAGGTCACCAGACCAGGTCAAGTGACCCCACCTCCAAAAAAGATTGGAGTTGTGCCAAAGCCAGAGTTTCT
The DNA here is from genome assembly GCA_036785665.1 of Chirona hameri. Lineage (NCBI taxonomy): Eukaryota > Metazoa > Arthropoda > Thecostraca > Balanomorpha > Balanidae > Chirona > Chirona hameri. The sequence continues at coordinate 25,189 of JAXIVJ010012136.1, read as the reverse complement.
CACCGATCAGTTTGAAACTTACAGGGTGTCATGAGGCCATCAGTACTTACAATTCGTTTATCTCGGAATTTTGATATCGGTGACCTAAGGTCAGGTCAATTTCGCGACCTCCCCATAATAAGTCAATGGGGGAAATATTCAAATGCTTCCTTTTTCAAGGATATGCATGATATTAGTCCAATTACTTCTGGATCATATTATTATAGGATATTCTTGATGATCCAAGTGCAAGTTTTGTTCAGTGATCCATATGGGGTCATTTGGGGTCATCCGAGGTCACCATCACTTTTTTTGTCAATAATTCGCGACATAATGAAGATAGAGATGTAAAACCGACAGCAATGTGTTTGTCTCGTCGAGACACGTCTCCCTGTATGCAACATGACCTACTTGGGTGCTTACCTCAGGTCAAGGTCACGTGACCTGAGGTCAAATTTTGAAGTTGGCCTAACAAGGTGGCCACTTACAGCATTCGAAGCGCCATGACCAGACAAACACAATGGCGTAAACAGTTTTCTGTTATCTTTATTAGGTAAACAGTTATTAGCGAAAATAGTTTTGCAAAATAACAGCATTTTCCCCCTTTTTTACCTCTGGACTCTGGAGCCTCAAATATTGACCCAAGATCAAATTGGAGGACATATCGTAGATTGCAAATTGCAATGGCTGGAGATCGCTATTTTTCGTTTGTTTATAACTAGCATAGTTTCCGAGATATATGGGAATTTCTGGAGCGATGTCCTAAAACATGAAAAACTGGAAATTTGACCTTTGATGACCTCTGGTGACCTCAATTTTGACCTGACCTAAACAAATACTAAATGCTTTCGATACAACTTGTATCAAGCTATCAAACGCCGTTTTCGGCTTGTCGCTACGTAGCGTAGTTTTCGAGATCTCATGGAGGCGGATATCAACCCCCTGCAGTTCGTGTTCGGCGCAAACCCCCTGCAGTGCGCGGGTTAAGTATCTGGCAAAGGCTCTTCTTTGGCGGTAATTACTGGCACTGGCGGATCCAGGGGGCATCAGGGGCAAATCCCCCCTCCCCCACATGAATCTGGGAGGAGCATTCAATACAATTATGCCCCCCCTCGCTCGTTCCCTGCACTGAACGCGAAAAACAATGTTCTTAGGAGAAAACTTCATGAAAACGGAAGTTTTTTTCTCTCGAGTGATTTAATTTGAAGTTTGTATGTATCTCTTTCTTTCTTTCAATGATAGACAAAACAGCGCACCTGATGCAATTCAAGCAGCCCCGGTGAGACTTAACCCGGGCCTCGCTGGGGAGGCAGAATCTGCCCCCCCCCCTTCCCGAATTTTCTCAATAACCTGAAAACTATGATAGATACCAACGTCAAACTTTCAGTACCTTATGCTGCAACAATGCTACGTCTTCTCACCAAATTCCAATGAAATTAATGAATTATTGTGACAGATAATGACGTTTTAATGACGCCATGTCATGCCATTTTTGGTGGAAAAACGATAAATGTTTGAACAATTGTAGAAAATAGAGTTTTGAAGCAAATTGCAATTAAAAAACGTCAAAGAAAGGAAATGGTATTCTCTTGAAAATGACCATCTGGGATTTTCGTGTTTTTTTACCCCCCCAAGTATATATTTTTTTTTTCGGGAGAAAAATCCACAAAATAAATTTTGTGAATTTGAAAGTGAATTTCTTAAAAGGACCCTGTCTCTTCTGATTAACCCGCGACTTACTGGGGGTCTATTTTTGCCCCCCCCTCCCGTTATTTTGCAATAACTCCTAAACCAACACGAGTATCGTCACCAATCTTCCAGTACCTTCTCTCACATCAATTCTACACATGTTGGCCAAAGGAAAAGGTTGAGGTTATGATAGGTCAACCGGAAATGACGTCAGAGTGAAGTCATGTTCTTCGGTTTTTGTTGCAAAATAATGGTTGCCGGAAAACGCTGTCAAAGATACGTTTGAGATGAATTAAATTGTCTTAAATCAAATTATTTCCAATAGACCGGTCTATCAAACTGCAATATCGGATTTTTTTAGCTTTTTGAAATTCAAAATTTTGAGAAATCCAAATACATTTTAAAAAAAAATCACACACAAATTAGAATTATCAAAAAAACGGATTATATGTTATTGAGACGTGTTCGGTGAATATGTGTACCAAATTTGAAGCCGATATCTTCAAAAATGACTGACTTATGACCTGTAAATGACAAAAATCGACCACTTCTCACAGCATTACTATGCATACAAAATGCATTTCCGTTTTTGCCTTTTACTTCTATGTATAGGAAACAAACAATGTTCTAATGTCATTTTTCGCGTTCTAGACGAAAAACAACCCCATAAACATGTGTTACAACGCCTAATGACCGTAATCTGCAGTTTGACCTTGTGACCTCGGATGACTTTGACCTGACCCAAGGTCATAAACAGCTTAGAATGGTACTTAGAAGTGTCAGACACACGAATCATACCGATTTATTGACTGCTTATGCGTTTAATATCGCAATTTTGCGCGACAATTCCATCCATCGAGACCTTTTGAAATGGTCAAACATTTTGTACTTGACCTGACCTGTGACGTCATCGGTGACCCCGAGGTCAACAATATTATGTTTCCCCCGATAAATTTCCCAGGGCTATCGAATGCCGTGTGAATTTTTACAATCGGTCCAGTAGTTCCGGAGATCCGAGGGGGGGACAAAAAATAGCCCCCCCCCCCAGTAAGTTGCGTTATGAAATATACCCCAGTGACTCGCGGGTTAACACTTTGAAGTCCGTTTTTCGAAATTCGCGCCCAGTCACCCAATATCATCATTCAAAGTTTGGTTATTTTGTACTTGAGCTGACCTGTGACGTCATCGGTGACTCCGAGGTCAACAATATTATGTTTCCCTCGATAAATTTCACAGGGCTATCGAATGCTGTTTTAATTTTTACAATCGGTCCAGTAGTTCCGGAGATCCGAGGGGTAAAAAATAGCCCCCCAGTAAGTCGCGTTATGAAATATACCCCAGTAACTCGCGGCTTAACACTATGAAGTCCGTTTTCCGAAATTCGCGCCCAGTCGCCCAATATCATCGTTCAAATTTTGGCTTTCTTCCAGCTAATGACCTTGACGAGTCCGCTCACCACTACGCACCAAAATCAATTAATTGCAGCGTTGTGCAACAATTGTAAATAGTGATATTTTCGCTTAAAGGAAATAGTTCACCTTCAACATTAGTTTTAAACTGAGATAGCAGTTGTATAGCCCGTGTTGGGAAACCCCTATCTGCAAGTTTTCTTGACTGAAAAGACTTCCCAGCCGAATATATTTGATTTTTGTTGGGCGAAGGAATGCGGTGCTGGCGAAAGAATGTTGTACTGGTTCCAGCCCGGGAAGAGGCTATACCATCAGTCAATCAGCTTGCAGCTGATGCTAGCGAGCGAACGCCGGCCGCCGGTTGGCACATCTCCAATGCGAGTCTATCTTTACGCGACTACTTTCGAATCTGATTGGCTGAACCATTGTTTTTCATTCGCGTGACGTGAGGACCGTGACTCAGAGAGTATGCATATAGTTTTGATAAACAATACAAATGTACGGCCTTCTGTCCTGAATCGGCGCGATATAAGGCCATTTTTGACAATATAAAAATAAATTGTATTAAAAAATATAATCAAATCGTGTTTGGTAAATAATTCCAAGGTGAACTATTTCCTTTAAGCATTCTGTTGAAATGTGTAATGTCAGAAAACATTTCAGGTCTTATTATGCCAGATTTAATCCCAATAATTGGATAAAAGTAGAGATTAATTCTGAAGGGATACGATTAATTTCGAAGGGATTTGGATTCCTACCGAGGTTTTTCTGTGGCAACAAGTAACAACTCAGGTGCACCAGATGCGCCAGATTCGTTTCATGTAGTTAACAGGAACCACAATGTATAAGTGCATTGCCGCCTCATCCAATTGTTGCAATAGCGTCAGCTGACGGTTGGTCAGATGCAGTTAACTGGAACAAACGCTTCCATCATCCATATATGTAGTGGTGCGTAGAAATCGTAAAAAGTTTTTAGATTCTTATGAAAAATTATTTGTTTTTTGTGTATTTGCCCTGCTTGGGTAAGCCTCTGAAGACGATTACAAATAATAAGTAGTCTTTAGGACTTGTTTAAACCGGTTTGTGCGATATCATCCGATATAGGTATTAGGTAGTGTCCCTTTAAGCTCGAATACCAAAATAGGGTGACCGGCCCAAATCCGCGGAGGGAAAAGTGGGGGTACCTTTTTGCCACAAAAAGATGCCCCCCCCCCTCCACGGTGAGAGGCCGGATCCGCCAGTGGTGTTGTGTGCGGCTGTATATTGTGTGTGCCGTGTGTTGTGTGTGCCGTGTGTTGTGTTATGTGTGCCGTGTGTTGTGTTATGTGTGCCGTGTGTTGTGTGCGGCTGTGTATTGTGTGTGCCGTGTGTTGTGTGTGCCGTGTGATGTGTGTGCCGTGTGTTGTGTGTGCTGTGTATTGTGTGTGCCGTGTGTTGTGTGTGCCGTGTGTTGTATTGTGTGTGCCGTGTGTTGTGTTGTGTGTGCCGTGTGTTGTGTTGTTTGTGCCGTGTGTTGTGTGTGTCGTGTGGTGTGTGTGCCGTGTGTAGTGTTGTGTGTGCCGTGTGTTGTGTGTGCCGTGTGTTGTGTGTGCCGTGTGTTGTGTGTGCCGTGTGTTGTGTGTGCCGTGTGTAGTGTTGTGTGTGCCGTGTGCTGTGTTGTGTGTGCCGTGTGTTGTGTTGTGCGTGCCGTGTGTTGTGTTGTGTGTGCCGTGTGTTGTGTTGTGTGTGCCGTGTGTTGTATTGTGTGTGCCGTGTGTTGTGTTGTGTTGTGTGTGCCGTGTATTGTGTGCCGTGTGTTGTATTGTGTGTGCCGTGTGTTGTGTTGTGTGTGCCGTGTGTTGTGTTGTCTGTGCTGTGTGTTATGTTGTGTGAGCTGCTTGTCTGCTGTATGTGCTGTGTGTTGGCTTGCCGTGCTGGCTGGCTGTTGAGCTGTGCGAGCTGTGCGGGTTGTGCGAGCTGTGTGTGATGTGTGTGATGTGCGAGCTGTGCGAGCTGTGCGAGCTGTGTGTGATGTGTGATGTGTGTGATGTGTGAGCTGCGTGTGATGTGTGTGATGCGTGTGATATGTGAGCTGTGCGAGCTGTGCGAGCTGTGTGTGATGTGTGTGATGTGTGTGATATGTGCACGGTGTGTGATGTGTGTGTGATGTGTGTGATGTGTGTGATGTGTGTGATGCGTGTGATGTGTGAGCTGTGTGTGATGTGTGTGCAGCACGGCTTTGTTGACTGGCTCCACCCGGTGATTCCACAGTGCAGTGTTGTTTGCGACGACCATTCAATCGGCGGGGCACGGCAAATTTCCTGTGCAGCATTGCAACTTTGCAGGCTCCGCCGCCAGTCACCGGAGGTGATTGGTGAATGTGGCGGCGTGCAATCGCTGCCGCGCGCAACATGATGCAACGCAACGCAACTTAATGTAATGCAACGCAACGCAACTTAATGTAATGCACCGTAACGCAACGTGCGCGTTTTGTATACCGGATGCTGACCGGATCTGGCCACATTCCTATCGGCTCGGCCATAGGTCGCCGTGTTGAGTCACTGTTCGCGCGTTCAGGGCCCGTTCGTGGAATTTTCCCGCATTTCGCGCTGCGGCGCGCAGCCCGCGGGCGCGCCCGTGGGAGTTTTTGCGCGCGTTCGCCGGCGCGCCACCTGGCGGGCGGGGTTGTTTTTGTCGCCGCGGCGCGGTTTAGCGCCCTCTAGCGGCGCGGCAGCGGCGCGCCGTCCCTCCGGCTGGTTCTTTGTGCGTCCGACGCCGGCCGGCCTGGCGCCGCCTCTTCGCCCGCCGCTGATTGGTTCAGCCTTGCAGGGTACACTCTCTGACACCGATTCCCGGCTCACCACCGCTCAGAGCCGCGGCGGACGTAAGGCGGCTCGGCTCGGCTCCGGCAGAGGGCGCACTGTCAGAGCGTGTCCGCAGCAGCGTTTGAAAGGGAAGCGGGAAAGTGGGAGCAGTCTTTGTGCGGAGACGGGAGCCGGGCGGGGGCCCGCGCGCACGCCTCTTTGTGCGATGCTGTCGGCGCGTGTGCGGCGTGAACTCGCCAATGCTCGCGGTTCGCGAACGGTGGTCATTTGCCGTGTGCTGCCGCCGTGGTGAGAGGTGATGCCGGAGGAGCTGCTGCGCTGTGGTGGTGAGGCGGCCGGGTCCGCTCCCGCAGCTGTGGCCGGCGGTCGTGATGTGTGCAATGTAGTGGTTCCGACGTGTATATTGCACTAATCCCGGCCTCCGAGGCAGTCTGCTGTCTACTGCGGCCCGCCGCCGCCTGCCGCCGAGCGGCGCCGTCTCCGCCTGAAGAGTCGCCTCGCGGTTATAAGTCACCGCTGCTGCTGCTCGCGATCGCCACTGCTGCTGACGCCGGTGTCGGACAGCTCGCCGAAGTCTGATGTTTCTCTGCGAACGTGTTCTCAGATCCAACAGCTGCCGGCGACTGGCCTCTATCGGCTGTATCGGAACACCGAGAAGCGAAGCAGCCCGAGCTCCGTCGGCGCAAAGGTTATCTTCGTTACCTTCGTGGGAAGCGGACATCACCGCTGTTATCGTAGTGGCGTGTGAGAAGCGGACATCACTGCTGTTATCTTAGTTATCTTCATGGCGTGTGGGAAGCGTACATCACCACTAGGTTATCTTAGTTATCTTCGTGGCGTGTGGGAAGCGTACATCACCGCTATGTTATCTTAGTTATCTTCGTGGCGTGGGAAGCGGACATCACCGCTTCTTCCGTTCATCTCTGGGGCAGTCTGCGGCCCCGAGAGCCTGCCTCAATGCGCGCTCTGCCGGGGCGGACGGTGTGTGCCTCCCACGCCAGGCTGCTGCGTGGCCTCTGAGGTGTCTGCCTCCCACGCCAGGCAGCTGCGTGGCCTCTGAGGTGTCTGCCTCCCACGCCAGGCAGCTGCGTGGCCTCTGAAGGCGTCTGGTGAGTTCCGGCCTCGCCTCGTCGCGATTTCGTCATCACTTCTCGTCACGCTCCCTCGGCGGGCACCGGGCGGATTCCGGCAGGACTCCGGACTCGGTGGTCCCGAAAAGAGACTGCGTTTTTCGGCAGCACCAGTACCGGTCGCGGCTTTTGCAACATTGTGTTGAAGACAAATATTGCACTTGTCCCGGCCTGCGCTGGCCGCTGCCGGCGTCCTGACCTCCGCGCGCCCGCGGGGCACCCCGAGGTCACTCAAGAGATCATCCCAAGGTCACCCATCGCCGCCGGAAGAGTGTCTGCGGATGTCCGCTGCGCCAGCCGCCCGAGGCGATAGCCCACCGGAAACCGGGCGTCGGTCGCCTCCGCTACCCGCCGCCGCGGGCGCCGGGCGGGGGTGTCTAGCCGACCGGAGGGCGGAGCTAGTCTCCGATAACGCCTCTGCCGGCCCTTGCATCACCCGGGCTTCCTCAGTTTTATATTGTTTTAATTTTTTGGTTTTATGACTGGTGTATGTAACAAAGCGGGTTATTTTGGTAAGGTAGCGTCTTCGTCTTGCATGAGAGCCTGATGCCTGTGCAGGAACAGCTGGCTGCGGTACCGGTCGCGACAGCTGCAACGTTGCGACAGGTGACACTAATATTGCAGCACCTGCTTGCTCTCTGCGCTGCATGCGCCGCAAACGTAATCTCGAATTCTCGACACGACACCCGGTTTGGGCTGTGGCGGCTTGGCGGTATCATGAATGAGAATGAGAGCACGACGAATGAGTGAAAATAATGCACGAATCTCTCCTTTGCGTCGGTGGCTTCCAATTACTGTCTGCGTGGCGGGGTGTGTCGGCGGCTGACGCAACCGCGGCGCGCGGGCGTGCATTGGTATACCACCGTCCGCATGCGGCCGCGAGGCGGCGCCCCGGGCGCTGGCTGACCTCGGCTGAGCTGGAGGTGGTGTTGTGGCTGCTGTTGTAACTGCTGCTGCTGGTGGTGGTGGTGGTAATGCTGGTACGGGTGTGGCGGCGGCGAAGACTGGGTCTTCCCTGAAGTATAATCTAGAATGGTCGACAGTTGCTTTGGGGATGATATGATAATCCCGAAATTATCTAAAATTCTTTAAAAATCATCCGATGTCACTTCCGCACGCATTTGAACTGGTTTAAAACTGCTAGAAAACGTTACTTATATTCCATAAACATCAGGAGCTGGTCAGATTTTGGCCGGTTTCTGGGCGGTGGCGGCCATAGGCCCGATGGCGTCCTAGGATCCGCCAATGCTTGTTCAATGTTCACCGGTCACGGGGGGGGGGGGGGGGGGGGTTGAAGAATGCCGGCGTGACCGCGCGTTAGGCACGTTCTATACATTACGTCACGAGGCGCTGAGGTGCCGCGGGCCGTCCCGTACCACCGTGGAACGTCCGGAGGGGCCGGGCCGCCTTAGTGCCCCCGGACCAGGAGTGGTTCGTGGTCCGTGGAGTTCGGGTGGCCCTGTCGGCTATACCACGTGGCCGGCAGGTGTGGCGGCTCTCCTGGTAGTACTTGAGATACTTCCTGGTGAATTAAGACGCGTTTCTATTGGGCTGCGAATGTCAAGTGGTACTGTATTAAATGACTATAATATTTTTCCCTCCCAATTATGCTTCAGCTGTCGACGCACAAAAGGCAAGTTAACCCTCGCCCTACGGGTGGGGGGCTGACAGACCCCCCTGAGGTTTTTCTTGAATAACTTTTTACACATGCGGCGCATCTTGCTGAAATTTTCGGTTGCTGAGTTTACAACAATTATACGTATGCTGTATTTTTTTTTAACTGGCTAAGTAGTTTGGGCGATACTAATGTTTTGATGACGTCATGTTGGTGGAAAACTACTTATTTTAAAAATGGCAGAAAACAGAGTTTTAAAGGAAATTTTAAACGCAATTCACTAAAGATATGAAATGGCATTCTCTTTAAAATGGAAATATCGGATTTTCATTTGTTGGGGGTTTTTGACCCCTAAAATACAAACTTTTTTTAAAAAATCCCCACAAAATCACAATTTTCAAAGATGTTAAAAAACCGGAATATGTGAGAGAACTGAGTATGGACAATACCCATACCAAGTTTCAAAGCAATATCTTCATTTTTCACTGAGTGATGGCTCCCTAAGTGTAAGCAACTCATTAGTCATTTTTTCAAATAACTTTTTTTGACTTCTTCGACAAGATACGAACAAATAATTACCTTTTCTGTATTTCTGAGCCAAAACTGGTCTAGGAACATGCCTTTTTATTTACATTTGTCAATTTCTCATTTTGAGGTTTTCTGAAGAGCAAAATCGCTGTTCTGGACGTGGTAAATCCGAGGTCATTCACTTGACCAAGAAGATCACCCGTTGACCTGAAACCTAAAAATCGCATACTGTTATATTTCTCTCATGACAGGCAATATGCTGTTCTTGCTGCATTGCTCTAAGTTGCTTGGTTTGGAAGTTAACGCGGGGGGGGGGGGTGTCAGGCCCCCCCGTAGGGCGAAGGTGAAAAAAAGTCGCGTAGGGCGAGGGTTAATATACATACAATGGCATTACACAATATGTTGGGTGTTACATACCTAAACGATATAATAATATTAAATGAAATTTAAAAAAATAAAAAATCAAATACAGAAGTTGCAATAAATACATGAGACGAAGGAAGGACGACAGCAGTTTGGTTAAAGGGAGTGCGTCTACTGTTTTGGAATGCCAATTTGTTTTTATACGGTAAGTAGCTATTGGTTTGATCGTTGGATATGATGACATTCACATCTGGAGCCCCTTTAGTTTAATTTTCACTTATATTGTTTTTTGCTTATTTTTTTTTCGATGTCTAAAACGATCGCCACCATAGTGATGTTATGTAAAACGGCGCACATAGACAATACAATTACGGTCACATCATGTAAGAGAGAGGGAGAGACCAGTTTTGCATAGCATGTTCTTGCCACTGTGAACTTTATTATGTGCAAGTTTTGTAGCACTAAATTGATATCTTCGACGAAAAATGGTCATAGGCCATCATTGAAAAGCATGATGGCCGTCCAGGTTCTGTTCGGCTGCTGCTATCAGCGCGCACGAGCTGTTTTGTCGAATCGCTATTGGCCGGCGCTAACAATATGCTAGCAGTTCAATCGATAGTTGCAGTGCTTCTAGTAGCGGAGGCCCTCTGGAGTCTACCCGATAATTTTGTGATTCCATCACGTTCCTGGAGTCTTTGGAATATCTCGGCAACTAGGGTGAATTTGGAGAAATGAAGTAATGGTTCAATTCCGAAAATTCTGTTCCACGGATCAGTGTCAACAACCCCAAATAAGCGATGTCAGTAGGCACATTCCCTTTAACCCTCGCCAGTGCAGGGGGGTTGATGCAAACCCCCCTCGGTTTTTCGGGAATAACTCGCGTAAATATCAACTGATTGCGATGCAACTTTTAGTACCCTGCTTGTGAACAATTTGACACATATTCTGAATTTTTGTTAAGTTGTAGGTCACATGACCCGTGACCTTTGACCTGTTTTTTAATGTTATGTCAGGCACAACTGGCGTCCCGTAGTATTGATCCTTGTAACTTGTGCAGTTTCATAGTGTTTGTTGTTCAGGAAGCATATGCACAGGTGTTTACTGGTGACAGTTGTGGTTTCCATTGAGATTGTGACCTCGATTAACCTTTTCAGAGGTCAACCGAGGTCACTGACCTCCAATGACCTCATTACTTTTTTGGCTTCTAGCAGTTTCTAGGACATTTTGTGACGCTGATTTCAAATATGGGATCCATTTTACATAATTGTGTTTCAGTGGGGTCATGCGCCCCAACAGGTCAACCGAGGTCACTGACTGACTTGACCTGACATGACCTTTTTGGAATTTGGCAGTTTCTAGGACATTTTGTGACGCTGAATTCAAATTTGGCACCCATTTTGCATAATTATATGCTCATTCGCGATTCTAGCTAGATAAAATTCAATTATACGCATTTACAATTTGGTTGAATTTTGGGTCATTGACATGACCTCAAAGGTCACCTAATGACCTATGACCTTAAAATCGGATATCAATGGCTTCCTCTCGTGACAAGAAACACGCTCGTTTTTTAATCGAAGCTCTAACCCAATTAGGGGCGAAACGCTAGAGGGGGGGGGGGGGTTGTACCCCCTGCACGGTCACGCACTGATCGGACGCTGCACGGGCGAGGGTTAAAGGGACTGTCCCACCTTCCCAAAAGTTGTAAAATGTACGCCGCTTGTAGTGCACAATATGGAGTAATTGCTGCTGAACACGATTATGACATTTGTTTCTCGCAAACGGTGCTCAATTTCATAAAAAGTTAAGTTTTAATATTTGGGTTGAGGACGTCATATTGAATCCTTTACGCTGCCAAAGTATGGGCACAATTATTTCGAGACAATTCTGGCGCTTTGATTACAAAACAAACCAACTACCAAACCATTGAAACGTAGCAAATATCTCCAAGGTTCACCTTACAAGTCGACTATCATTACCAGTTGGGTAAAGAGAGACGACGCTGTCGGTTTAGAGGCCCTATTCAAATACACATGGGCCTTATTTTTTACAGATGTCAAAATCAAACTCTATATCTTTTTGATTAGATAATTGTGGTTGTTTTAATGCTACCATACTTAATTGCAATTCCAAGCCATCAAAATGGCCATCTCAACTCAAATCTAATGTTAAGGTGGGATAGTCCATTTAAGTCGTTTTTTTTGTGTGTAAGAAACTAAAATAAGCGAGATGGTAATGAAACCTAACATTCATTATTAATTTGTGTTGGAGTGGTGGGTGCCGAACATATGTTGGTTTGGGGCACATTTAACGGGAGCGGTTTATGACATGCACATGACGTCATTCATGACGCATGAGTAATGAGTTATATTTCCTGTGGTTAGCAGGCCTTGGGCCAGCTTTATATGATTGGCTCCGCTGACGCTAATTTTTGTCCTATTTGGAGGCTTATATGGTACCTACCTATCTAATCCGAACAATAAAATACAGCGGTTAACTGACATTTTCCAGTTAAGGATCCACGAACCGATGACATTTCACTCCACCAGTGCTTTTTCTTCTTCTAAAGGTCCATCCATTCCATGATGTCTGTCGTCTGTCATACAACTAGCGGCTTAATAATATTTCAGATTGTGTATTATATAACCATCGTGTGCTCTTAAAGGGAATGTTTCACCTTTGTATTGTTTTTTAACTGATATAGCCATTATCTTTGGCCGCTATTGAAATGTCGAAAAAACTAAGGTCATTTTCCCCAAAACATAGCCGTTTTTAAGCAATTTAATTTATAGTTTGCAAAATGGGGTCTAGGCTAGTGCCACCGTTGGTTGACTGATAGCCACTTTGTCAGCCAATCCAACTTTGTCAGCCAATCAGCGGCGGTCTATAGCTCAATAATGACGTCATCATCCTAAATTGAAGAAAAAACTTAATTTGTATAAAGTTAAGTGACTTGATAAAAATATCACCATCGTTTTCAGCAGCACTTACTTCATATTTTCGACTACAACCAGCGTATATTTGACAACTTTCAGAAAGGTGAAACATTCCCTTTAAAGGGAGATAATCACCCTTTTCCACAAAAATGGAGTTAGCACCTGAAATCGATAGACGAGGCCAAAATATGATGTAAATTCATTACATTTTGCATATAAGCATTCCTACCAGAAGA
>JAXIVJ010012136.1:0-7500 GCA_036785665.1 Chirona hameri | reverse complement strand
TATGTTTACCTATGTCGTGACGCCGTATCATACCCGACAAACGGGCCTGTTGTGTCACCCACGGGCGAAGACTTGTTCTGGCAAAAGGCGACTGGCTCACTAGCCCATTGTACAATCGGTTGCCATCTGAGACAAAGGGCTTGACCCGTCATGCTTTTAAACAGAAGCTCAAGCAGTTGCTTCTCCAAGAGACAACTGACAATGTGACGCCGTGAATAGTGTGGAGTGTGTCTGTGGTGTGGTTGCTTTTACGCCTCTTTTTTAAGCCATCTGTTTTATCTAAGTGACGTGGGCTCAGAATAGCCACAGTACTGTGGATGTGTCCCGATATAATACATGAACATACATACATACATACATGCATACATACATACATACATACATACATACATACATACATACATACATACATACATACATACATACAGACAGACAGACAGACAGACAGACAGACAGACAGACATACATACAGACAGACAGACAGACAGACAGACATACAGACAGACAGACAGACAGACAGACAGACAGACAGACAGACAGACCGACCGACCGACCGACCGACCGACCGACCGACCGACCGACCGACCGACCGACCGACCGACCGACCGACCGACCGACCGACCGACCGACCGACCGACCGACCGACCGACCGACCGACAGACAGACAGACAGAGACAGACAGACAGACAGACAGACAGACAGACAGACAGACAGACAGACAGACAGACAGACAGACAGACAGACAGACAGACAGACAGACAGACAGACAGACAGACAGACAGACAGACAGACAGACAGACAGACAGACAGACAGACAGACAGACAGACAGACAGACAGACAGACAGACAGACAGACAGACAGACAGACAGACAGACAGACAGACAGACAGACAGACAGACAGACAGACAGACAGACAGACAGACAGACAGACAGACAGACAGACAGACAGACAGACAGACAGACAGACAGACAGACAGACAGACAGACAGACAGACAGACAGACAGACAGACAGACAGACAGACAGACAGACAGACAGACAGACAGACAGACAGACAGACAGACAGACAGACAGACAGACAGACAGACAGACAGACAGACAGACAGACAGACAGACAGACAGACAGACAGACAGACAGACAGACAGACAGACAGACAGACAGACAGACAGACAGACAGACAGACAGACAGACAGACAGACAGACAGACAGACAGACAGACAGACAGACAGACAGACAGACAGACAGACAGACAGACAGACAGACAGACAGACAGACAGACAGACAGACAGACAGACAGACAGACAGACAGACAGACAGACAGACAGACAGACAGACAGACAGACAGACAGACAGACAGACAGACAGACAGACAGACAGACAGACAGACAGACAGACAGACAGACAGACAGACAGACAGACAGACAGACAGACAGACAGACAGACAGACAGACAGACAGACAGACAGACAGACAGACAGACAGACAGACAGACAGACAGACAGACAGACAGACAGACAGACAGACAGACAGACAGACAGACAGACAGACAGACAGACAGACAGACAGACAGACAGACAGACAGACAGACAGACAGACAGACAGACAGACAGACAGACAGACAGACAGACAGACAGACAGACAGACAGACAGACAGACAGACAGACAGACAGACAGACAGACAGACAGACAGACAGACAGACAGACAGACAGACAGACAGACAGACAGACAGACAGACAGACAGACAGACAGACAGACAGACAGACAGACAGACAGACAGACAGACAGACAGACAGACAGACAGACAGACAGACAGACAGACAGACAGACAGACAGACAGACAGACAGACAGACAGACAGACAGACAGACAGACAGACAGACAGACAGACAGACAGACAGACAGACAGACAGACAGACAGACAGACAGACAGACAGACAGACAGACAGACAGACAGACAGACAGACAGACAGACAGACAGACAGACAGACAGACAGACAGACAGACAGACAGACAGACAGACAGACAGACAGACAGACAGACAGACAGACAGACAGACAGACAGACAGACAGACAGACAGACAGACAGACAGACAGACAGACAGACAGACAGACAGACAGACAGACAGACAGACAGACAGACAGACAGACAGACAGACAGACAGACAGACAGACAGACAGACAGACAGACAGACAGACAGACAGACAGACAGACAGACAGACAGACAGACAGACAGACAGACAGACAGACAGACAGACAGACAGACAGACAGACAGACAGACAGACAGACAGACAGACAGACAGACAGACAGACAGACAGACAGACAGACAGACAGACAGACAGACAGACAGACAGACAGACAGACAGACAGACAGACAGACAGACAGACAGACAGACAGACAGACAGACAGACAGACAGACAGACAGACAGACAGACAGACAGACAGACAGACAGACAGACAGACAGACAGACAGACAGACAGACAGACACAGACAGACAGACAGACAGACAGACAGACAGACAGACAGACAGACAGACAGACAGACAGACAGACAGACAGACAGACAGACAGACAGACAGACAGAGAACAGACAGACAGACAGACAGACAGACAGACAGACAGACAGACAGACAGACAGACAGACAGACAGACAGACAGACAGACAGACAGACAGACAGACAGACAGACAGACAGACAGACAGACAGACAGACAGACAGACAGACAGACAGACAGACAGACAGACAGACAGACAGACAGACAGACAGACAGACAGACAGACAGACAGACAGACAGACAGACAGACAGACAGACAGACAGACAGACAGACAGACAGACAGACAGACAGACAGACAGACAGACAGACAGACAGACAGACAGACAGACAGACAGACAGACAGACAGACAGACAGACAGACAGACAGACAGACAGACAGACAGACAGACAGACAGACAGACAGACAGACAGACAGACAGACAGACAGACAGACAGACAGACAGACAGACAGACAGACAGACAGACAGACAGACAGACAGACAGACAGACAGACAGACAGACAGACAGACAGACAGACAGACAGACAGACAGACAGACAGACAGACAGACAGACAGACAGACAGACAGACAGACAGACAGACAGACAGACAGACAGACAGACAGACAGACAGACAGACAGACAGACAGACAGACAGACAGACAGACAGACAGACAGACAGACAGACAGACAGACAGACAGACAGACAGACAGACAGACAGACAGACAGACAGACAGACAGACAGACAGACAGACAGACAGACAGACAGACAGACAGACAGACAGACAGACAGACAGACAGACAGACAGACAGACAGACAGACAGACAGACAGACAGACAGACAGACAGACAGACAGACAGACAGACAGACAGACAGACAGACAGACAGACAGACAGACAGACAGACAGACAGACAGACAGACAGACAGACAGACAGACAGACAGACAGACAGACAGACAGACAGACAGACAGACAGACAGACAGACAGACAGACAGACAGACAGACAGACAGACAGACAGACAGACAGACAGACAGACAGACAGACAGACAGACAGACAGACAGACAGACAGACAGACAGACAGACAGACAGACAGACAGACAGACAGACAGACAGACAGACAGACAGACAGACAGACAGACAGACAGACAGACAGACAGACAGACAGACAGACAGACAGACAGACAGACAGACAGACAGACAGACAGACAGACAGACAGACAGACAGACAGACAGACAGACAGACAGACAGACAGACAGACAGACAGACAGACAGACAGACAGACAGACAGACAGACAGACAGACAGACAGACAGACAGACAGACAGACAGACAGACAGACAGACAGACAGACAGACAGACAGACAGACAGACAGACAGACAGACAGACAGACAGACAGACAGACAGACAGACAGACAGACAGACAGACAGACAGACAGACAGACAGACAGACAGACAGACAGACAGACAGACAGACAGACAGACAGACAGACAGACAGACAGACAGACAGACAGACAGACAGACAGACAGACAGACAGACAGACAGACAGACAGACAGACAGACAGACAGACAGACAGACAGACAGACAGACAGACAGACAGACAGACAGACAGACAGACAGACAGACAGACAGACAGACAGACAGACAGACAGACAGACAGACAGACAGACAGACAGACAGACAGACAGACAGACAGACAGACAGACAGACAGACAGACAGACAGACAGACAGACAGACAGACAGACAGACAGACAGACAGACAGACAGACAGACAGACAGACAGACAGACAGACAGACAGACAGACAGACAGACAGACAGACAGACAGACAGACAGACAGACAGACAGACAGACAGACAGACAGACAGACAGACAGACAGACAGACAGACAGACAGACAGACAGACAGACAGACAGACAGACAGACAGACAGGACAGACAGACAGACAGACAGACAGACAGACAGACAGACAGACAGACAGACAGACAGACAGACAGACAGACAGACAGACAGACAGACAGACAGACAGACAGACAGACAGACAGACAGACAGACAGACAGACAGACAGACAGACAGACAGACAGACAGACAGACAGACAGACAGACAGACAGACAGACAGACAGACAGACAGACAGACAGACAGACAGACAGACAGACAGACAGACAGACAGACAGACAGACAGACAGACAGACAGACAGACAGACAGACAGACAGACAGACAGACAGACAGACAGACAGACAGACAGACAGACAGACAGACAGACAGACAGACAGACAGACAGACAGACAGACAGACAGACAGACAGACAGACAGACAGACAGACAGACAGACAGACAGACAGACAGACAGACAGACAGACAGACAGACAGACAGACAGACAGACAGACAGACAGACAGACAGACAGACAGACAGACAGACAGACAGACAGACAGACAGACAGACAGACAGACAGACAGACAGACAGACAGACAGACAGACAGACAGACAGACAGACAGACAGACAGACAGACAGACAGACAGACAGACAGACAGACAGACAGACAGACAGACAGACAGACAGACAGACACAGACAGACAGACAGACAGACAGACAGACAGACAGACAGACAGACAGACAGACAGACAGACAGACAGACAGACAGACAGACAGACAGACAGACAGACAGACAGACAGACAGACAGACAGACAGACAGACAGACAGACAGACAGACAGACAGACAGACAGACAGACAGACAGACAGACAGACAGACAGACAGACAGACAGACAGACAGACAGACAGACAGACAGACAGACAGACAGACAGACAGACAGACAGACAGACAGACAGACAGACAGACAGACAGACAGACAGACAGACAGACAGACAGACAGACAGACAGACAGACAGACAGACAGACAGACAGACAGACAGACAGACAGACAGACAGACAGACAGACAGACAGACAGACAGACAGACAGACAGACAGACAGACAGACAGACAGACAGACAGACAGACAGACAGACAGACAGACAGACAGACAGACAGACAGACAGACAGACAGACAGACAGACAGACAGACAGACAGACAGACAGACAGACAGACAGACAGACAGACAGACAGACAGACAGACAGACAGACAGACAGACAGACAGACAGACAGACAGACAGACAGACAGACAGACAGACAGACAGACAGACAGACAGACAGACAGACAGACAGACAGACAGACAGACAGACAGACAGACAGACAGACAGACAGACAGACAGACAGACAGACAGACAGACAGACAGACAGACAGACAGACAGACAGACAGACAGACAGACAGACAGACAGACAGACAGACAGACAGACAGACAGACAGACAGACAGACAGACAGACAGACAGACAGACAGACAGACAGACAGACAGACAGACAGACAGACAGACAGACAGACAGACAGACAGACAGACAGACAGACAGACAGACAGACAGACAGACAGACAGACAGACAGACAGACAGACAGACAGACAGACAGACAGACAGACAGACAGACAGACAGACAGACAGACAGACAGACAGACAGACAGACAGACAGACAGACAGACAGACAGACAGACAGACAGACAGACAGACAGACAGACAGACAGACAGACAGACAGACAGACAGACAGACAGACAGACAGACAGACAGACAGACAGACAGACAGACAGACAGACAGACAGACAGACAGACAGACAGACAGACAGACAGACAGACAGACAGACAGACAGACAGACAGACAGACAGACAGACAGACAGACAGACAGACAGACAGACAGACAGACAGACAGACAGACAGACAGACAGACAGACAGACAGACAGACAGACAGACAGACAGACAGACAGACAGACAGACAGACAGACAGACAGACAGACAGACAGACAGACAGACAGACAGACAGACAGACAGACAGACAGACAGACAGACAGACAGACAGACAGACAGACAGACAGACAGACAGACAGACAGACAGACAGACAGACAGACAGACAGACAGACAGACAGACAGACAGACAGACAGACAGACAGACAGACAGACAGACAGACAGACAGACAGACAGACAGACAGACAGACAGACAGACAGACAGACAGACAGACAGACAGACAGACAGACAGACAGACAGACAGACAGACAGACAGACAGACAGACAGACAGACAGACAGACAGACAGACAGACAGACAGACAGACAGACAGACAGACAGACAGACAGACAGACAGACAGACAGACAGACAGACAGACAGACAGACAGACAGACAGACAGACAGACAGACAGACAGACAGACAGACAGACAGACAGACAGACAGACAGACAGACAGACAGACAGACAGACAGACAGACAGACAGACAGACAGACAGACAGACAGACAGACAGACAGACAGACAGACAGACAGACAGACAGACAGACAGACAGACAGACAGACAGACAGACAGACAGACAGACAGACAGACAGACAGACAGACAGACAGACAGACAGACAGACAGACAGACAGACAGACAGACAGACAGACAGACAGACAGACAGACAGACAGACAGACAGACAGACAGACAGACAGACAGACAGACAGACAGACAGACAGACAGACAGACAGACAGACAGACAGACAGACAGACAGACAGACAGACAGACAGACAGACAGACAGACAGACAGACAGACAGACAGACAGACAGACAGACAGACAGACAGACAGACAGACAGACAGACAGACAGACAGACAGACAGACAGACAGACAGACAGACAGACAGACAGACAGACAGACAGACAGACAGACAGACAGACAGACAGACAGACAGACAGACAGACAGACAGACAGACAGGACAGACAGACAGACAGACAGACAGAACAGACAGACAGACAGACAGACAGACAGACAGACAGACAGACAGACAGACAGACAGACAGACAGACAGACAGACAGACAGACAGACAGACAG